>JBBDHI010000006.1:14425244-14440082 GCA_037177115.1 Craterocephalus stercusmuscarum | reverse complement strand
AGACACCAAAACAAGCCGATCGCAGCTATTACAGGTATTTTGGTTCATTTCTGCTCTCTAGTACGTTTTCGGACACTAGCTGAGACTATCAGAGCACTTCAGTGTGGGGAAAAAAGCACTTTTTTAGAACGAACAGACTCAGAGCCAATTGCCCTATCCTTATCATTAGCTGGGCTGCTAGCTGCCTGCCCAGCTACATACCTGAGCGATCTTGAACGTTCGTTTCCTCCTCACTCACATGTTTGAGAGGAAAGATGACAACAGACCCCAGGTTTAAAAAAACTGAAGTTCTCCTTTAATATCATCATTATTATTATTATTATTGATATTATTATTATTACTACTAATATTATTAATAGGTGTGTAATGACCTACTGGCTAGGATGGTCATAGCTGTATATGTTGTAAGTAGTATGGATTACATGGTTTTCTGTATGTGTATTTTGTCCCTACCCCAACTCCCCACACCTTCTCTGTCCCCCTCTTTCCCCTCCCTCTTCTTTCTTTCTTTTTCTCTCTCTGTCCCCTCCGGTCGAGTCCAGCATTAAGAGTTTGATTTAATAAAGTTCATCTTCTCAAGAGGGATTTTATATATGCAGTATAAATCCCTACTTGATAGAGTAAATTTGCCCGGCACCAAACAGTAGCCAGACAATCATTCTGCTTGCAATAATGCTGGACAAGACAGGTTTAAAAAAAAAAAAGAAAGAAATCTGTTATTGTAGTGCAATGAGAGGATGAAAAGGAGCAAAACGCTTTTTTTTTGGAGGGGGGGAGGGAGAGTAAAACTGAACAATTTCTCTACATAAGCCCGATTTGTGGAAGCATAAAGTCAACGTAATGCTGAGAGCAGAGTGGCTCCAAATTAGGGAGAAAATAAGGTAGAAAAACAATGGTTTTACAGACCTCCTTTGTTTTAAATAGCCATTTTTTTCTTTAAAAAAAAACCCCTTAAAACTCATGCATATAAGTGGCTCCAAAAATCCTTTCCAGAATACATTTATCTTTGTTGTTATTGTTGTGTGATTTTTAATACATTTAAGGCTGCTGCTTCACCCGGCAGCACGCCTCCCAGCTTTTAATTCCACTTAGACACAGAACACAAATAACACCCGCAACACACACACACGTTTTGGGGGGCGGGACATGCAGGGTCAGGGGGGCATTTATCTTTGCTGTTATTGTAGTGTGATTTTTAATACATTTAAGGCTTCAGGGGTTGACGTTTTTTAATGTGAGTGCCAGTTTTTGGTCTGAATTTCTGGGGAGTTTTTGTCTTGTTATTCTGTCTGCTCACATATCTTCACACACAAGGGGTAAAGAACCAGAAGCTTGAATGTCTGGCAGACAGAACATACGGATAAGGTATTATTATACCTCTTACTTTTGCTCCTACTGTAAACCCCTAAAGACTGGATGCGGCTGTAGCTCATGGCACACATCCCCATACCCTCTTCTGATGACTTTACCAGAGAACAGGAGGAAGGCAAAAGGGGAGAAGAACATGGAGATGGTAGTGCATGGGAGAGTGAAGAAAAGTTGAGGCCAGCATTTAAAAGAGGGGCTGAAAGGAAAGTAAGGAGGTGAAAGAATGCAACTCTGAGAAGGAATTTTGATTATAACATGGGGATCTGAGCATAGAGGGGTTGGATTTTGTAAGTATTTACCAGGATACTGATTGCTGTCCAGATCTTGGCCTCCTCTCAGAGTGAATCCATATCCAGGCAAACTCCCACTGTGGGCCCTGGCAGCTCTCAGCTCTTGGCTTAGTCTCAGACCTTTCATGGATACTTCTCTGTTCCCATTAAAGATCAATACTCTGCCTCCACGGTCCTCGCCTCCGAACGGACAGCCCACTGCCACGTCTAAGGGGTGACACGTACATGCATGGTTTAGACATCAACAGAGTTAAGGGCCCCACAGAGACAGAGGCAGAGGAAAACATTCAGGTTAAAGGAAAAGGAAAATGAGAAGGATGAGAGCTTGACCCTTTTAAACCAAAGGATGGTTATATACTCACACACTTTGATTTATCATTTTTTTATCTTTTTATTTTTTCTGTTTTAGTTCACATAATTGTTTCAGTTTAAATATTTCTGGACAAGTTGAAAATGTGGCCATAAAAATCTAATTAAGAGTCCCTTATTAGAAGTGACTGCTTCAAATGAGGAAATCATGAACTTCAGAGAAGACTAGTTTCCCTGCTCTCTGATGCTCTGCCAGACTTTCACTGCAGAAGAAGCTCAGATCTGTGTCTTTCTGCAGAATATGAAATGTAATTTATCTGCAGCAGAATATTTGACTTCATCTTCAAACATTCCTGGGTTGTTTTTGCAGTATGCTTTGGGTCCCTGCCCATCTGAACCGTGAAGCCCTTTCCAACCGATTGTGTTGCATTTGGCTGAATCGGAGCAGACGGTGCATCTTGATACACGTAAGAATTCCTCTGGCTCCTTCTGTCTTCTATCAAATCATTGATGAACACTAGAGAACCAGTGGCATTGGAAATCATCAACGCCTATGCTATGAAAATAAATCCCTGTTTTAAAGACAATGTTTAGCTCATAAGGCATTCCAAGCCCGCATACCTACCATAGCTTTTCTTCCTGTCATTCTGGTGTAGATTGATTTCAGCTTTATCAATCCAGTGTTTCCAATGATTGTTCTGGCTTGGAGTGAGAGTGTGTGTGGGTGTGTGTGCATAAAAGTTAAATCTGACTTTACACCTTAAGAACTCTGTATTTGCTCTGGAGAAGTCTTTGCTTTATGGCAGCAAAGTAATAAGTCTTCCTCCTGCAGAGTGTTCTGACTGGATGCTGTGTGCTCATACTGGTGCTGTACTGACTAAACACTAATGTGTAAACACTGTGTTCTGAGGCATCTGATCAAAAGTGGACAGCAGTGAGTACAGGTATTTCACTAAGGATGGATGGACTGAGGACACATTCAGTTGAAATGGCACAATGAAAACTTGTGATTAAATATAAAATACCGATGCTGGTCCTGTGATCCTGTTGTCATTAGAATAATGTTTCCATGCTTCCATTTGTGGGTTAAAGGCACTGTCAGTACAAAAAAATGCCTCTACAGAAGACAGGCTGTGTTGGATGGCACCAAACCCCTGACCTTCAAACAATATAGATTGTTGGTTGAATCCCATCCTTCACACCTTTTTCCTCCACGTGTTTGCTTTTCTCAGGTTGCAATTATTGACGTTCTTACTTTACTCTCACCCACTAATAGTTATGTTACTAGTTAAGACATGGCTAGGTTTAGATTAAAAAAGAATATTCTACATGGTTAAAGTAAGTAAAATACCCACTTTTATCAAGTTTTATTGTCAGTGGTCAGGGTTCGTATTACACAGAAGCGACAAAAGTATTCACATTACTCAGGTAGAAGTACTGTATAGACACTAGGGTTTAAAAAGACTTCTTTACATAAAAGGACTGCTGTCATTAGCTTTTCTTTTCTCTTTTTAGCTTCTCTTTTCTCTTTTTGTTTTTACCACGGCTCTCTGTAGCACTTTGAGATTCACAACGATATAAAGTGCGATACAAATAAAATGTATTATTATTATGTCAAAACCACTTAAAGTATAAAAAGTAAAAGTAATGTATGGAGAATGACAAGGGCAACTGCTTAGGCCATACCACTGGGGCCCATAGTGCACTAATCCACCTCTATAAAAAACATCATTATAAAAGCCATAATGACTATAATTTTATATTTAAATGCGGGATGCTATTGGCTACATGTTTTCTATAGTCTCTGGGCAGACATCTTTGTCTTACTGGACTGATGTTTGAAGGATTGCATGCAAACCAACGGTGTCAGATGGTATATGTTTATATTTTTAATCAAACCACAATCAAATTCACTCTGTCCGAACGGCACATTTACATGAATAAGTTTGTGTGTGCGATTTCTTTTCCTTTTTTTTTCACGCTGGAATGAAAACATGCCAAATGACACAGGGGTAGTTAGGCTATTTTTAAAATGTAAGAAATGGAAAATACATATAATTATGTAAAAACGAGGGGAGAACAAGTAAAAGGTCGACTGAAAAATAATTTCTCCTGTAATGTATAGTATATGTAGTAATGCAAGTCTCTACTTAAAGCAACAAAGTACTTTGTTATTAGACACCTCTTCCATCGCAGGATCAGGCGCTATCACACACAAAACTATTGCCCATCATTTAATTTATGCTCCCTTGTCAACATCTAAGTGTGACGTCGACTCTGTGCTTTTGTAGAAATAAAAAACTGACACATGAGGATGTTGGATGTGAACATGATCTTTGCGTTGTACTGTAACACACTGTTCATCTGACCACTTTAATGTTTCTGCTGATGGATTTCTATTCTTTTTTTGCTGCCTGTGTTTCATTTTAATGATTTGTTGGTTCAAAACAGCAGCTTCCAAATCCTAATGTGACTCTTGGAATCAAATCAGTACCTTTTACCTGATTAATTGATGAACAGAGTATGGACATGAATTCAATTTGAGCCCATCGGAAAGAAGCTTCATACTTTCAGGGAGCTTTACATCTTAAAAGTGTTCCTTAGGTGTTGATACATGTAAATAAAAGGAGAATGTGCACTTTAAGTCCAGGTTCATTATGTAACTGGTTTAAATAAGTTTTGTTGAATGGCTAAAATAACAATCTTGCCATTACCTAAATATGTCCAGAGCCAACTGTATTTTGGTACAATGGAGCAACCACAAGACATATAAGGTGACCCATTGTACGCACTTGTCTACATATAAAAATACATTATTTTGGACTGGAAAAAAATGATTTAGGGTTTTAATTTGCAAGATCCTGACGTCCATGCAGTGCACTGTCCAGAAACTGAATACCCATCAGTAGGCTACTGTAACTGTCCAAATACCCCAAGACATCCTGTTTGTCTCCGGACCCCCTCTCTCCCAGCCTAAACAACTGGTTCCACATGAAGCAGATTGCGGGGTAGAGAGGATAAATGCAACCATGTGTGTATGCAAGTGTATAAATGAGCCGATGTGTGTCCATGTGTGTCTGTGAGACTGCATGTCTGTGTGTGGATGTACGTACATTGAGTAGCTGGGTAAAAAATAATCTCATTTTTTAAAAGTCCTCAAATAATGTGAAAGTCACTCATGGGCATTGCTCAACAACATCCGACACAATGGAGACATGCCGGGGAACACCCACTGTGATCACTGAGACCAAAACTATAGGAGACTCGTAGTTAAAGTGAAACCAGCCGACACATTGCGAGTGATGGTGACAGAAAACCAGCGCTGGCTGATGGAAATTATAAACAAGGGGAGCCACATGGCAAATCAAATTAGCCCAGTTTTAAGGTTTCGACAGCCGACACTCATGAAAAACCATGAGGGAGGCAGAAAATGGGCATAGATGTGTTTTTATGAAGCATTTTACGAATGGGATGATGAGCTCTCTGGTGAGGGGGGAGGAAGAGACTCAGTCATCGCAGCAAAAAAAAGGATCTGCCGGCGATTATGTACAAACACGCACGAGAGCAGGTAGACGTGAACAGCCGTTTGACATTAGCGAAACTACGCAGATGAGAACGTTGACCGCAAAGCTGCCATGGCAACTCCGTCTCATTCTCCTAAATAATACAATCATGTGCAGACATGGATGATTGCTCATTAAATTAACTTTAAACGAATACTTTATGTCCATGTTGATCCTCACCTCCAGAGACCGTCACACTCTGACAGAAGGCAGATGTGATTTTTGCTTCTACCCAGAGAAAGCCTCAGTATTGATCCCACTGTTATTGATCTACTGGTTAATGGGGTTAAGAGGGATGGTACGAACATTAACACGCGCTGTCCACGAATAAATTAAAAATAAATTAGCACGATTGATGTCATACACGGACCAGATGTGCGTCCATTCATCTTTAAAGGGACAGTATGCAGGCCTTAGCAGGGTGAGGCATGTCAGCTCCGGGCCGTGTGTATATGTGTGTATATATGTGTGTGTGTGTGTGTCTCTGGCCAATCAACGTGAGAATAAAACAAACACATCGAAGAGGAATGAATTCTGGGCTGCAGGACAAAAACTCCCAGATGATTTTATCGCAGGGCACATCTGGTGAGGTAAAAATAGCCCAAACACACAGACACACGCACATATGGCCTTAACTTGATCGTCGCAGGATGAAACAACTTCACACACACACACAACCTTTCATCGCCGCACTTCCTGATCGACTGAAGAGCTTTAAGAGTCTGATAGGATTTCCTCAGCCGCTGCAATAACACTCCATCAGGCACCGAATCGGAGGGAAAACGTGTTACTTGTTATCAAGCTGACCGCAAAACATAAACCTCAAAGTGGCGCATGCACCGGCACGTGGGGGATTTTAGTTTTTTTTCCTATTCATGTAAGATGTGTCAGTTTCATGTTGTCTTTTCTTTCCCTCTGACATTATCAGCATACCATTGTATCCGTCCTGGTTGATGTCTCCCAAAGGCGCTATAGCTGTCCCGAAGCGTCCGAACACATAGGTGCCAGTGAGGGCGACAGGTTTGGAAAAAGTAAGCGGAGCCAGCTGAAGGTAGAGGTACACCCGTCCCACCTCCTTGGGTTTGCTCTCCATCTCCCTCTCCATGTAGAGAGGCGCTCCCACCAAGATATCATCCGTCCTGAGGGAAAATGCAGCTTGTTTTCAATGATCTGGGACAGAAAGATTTGTGAGGAGCGATGTGCTTGGAGTGACCGAGGGGTTCTGCACTTACCCATCACTATTCAAGTCGGTGACAGCCACGGAGTAACCAAAATAGGAGGCCATCTGAAGCAAAGAGAGGGGGCATGATGGCATTTTTAACCCTTGTGGATCAGATTTAATTTTAATCCAAGCTAAAGTGATTAGAAAATGAAAAAAAAAAAGTTTTTTTCTCTGCTGGTGCTGTTGTCCAATCTAAATTCCTCCACTTGGCTTTACACCTGTGTTTTCCGCTCCTGGAGGCAAGGCAGTTGCATCTTTTCTTTGAGCAACCAATGCAAAATGCTCATTGAGCCTTTTTAATGGCTGTTTTATGAGCTAGATGGCCACTGCTCTTATGAAAAAGAAAAGAAGCACCTTACAACTACAAATGAAGGAGCAAAGGGAGGCGCTGGGATGGGGCTTGTGTCTGGGATGTGTTGATGCTCCTACCTGTTCCCCTGTGAAATTTTGGATGAAGGTCAGATTCGTGGAGTTGATCATTGCCACCTAAAACGAACAAGACATGCTATCAGATGCAATGCAACACATTTGTCCTCTGTCCTTGGAAAAAAAACCCTGGAGTAAACAAGCTGCATCCCGAACAGGCACATGAAGAATGTTCAGAAAAAAAAGGCTTTTATTTAACTGAAAGTCATTTCTTTCCTCTTCCCTCCCCCCACCACCATCCTGTTTGTGCTTTTACCATTTTCCCCTCATCTTTCTCTCCTTCCCCCCATCCTAACCCCAGTTGCAGGCAGAGACAGAGGGGGAGGCTGAGAATTCCTTCATAAGAACTAAAATAACAACCACATGGAGTCAGCCGGGGGCTAGGCATACACACACATGTGCAGGAGGATACATCTTAACCCAATCACTGATCACTAAAGAGGGACAGACTTACGGACAGATGAGGGGGCTTAAACTCAAATATCGAATCAATAGCTAGGATATAAATTTCTTTGCTCTCGGTTGTCGGACTGGTCACAGATGAAACCTGATCAGGCCTGGAACATGGTTTACCTGCTCGGTCCGCCTGCTGTGAGCGACAACCGCCTCCTCTGTGGGGCTCAAAGTGAAATGTCTGTACAGGAAGGAACGTTCTGACTCCAGCTACAGCATCCAGACAGAGGATACACAATGTGTGTGAAGTGCGGTGAGTCCTGCGGTTACGCTGCAGGTTAGGGGGTTTTGTGTGTGTGTGTGTGGAAGAGGGTTAGTGGGGTTAGGTAGGGTCACCACCCTCCACATGCAGCGGAAACTGTGTGTCATTAGGGAGGATTGACACAGCAAGCCCTGGGGACGATTCCCATAAGCAAACACATGACAGCTATAGATGCACAAAGTGTTGTTGCAACCATGTATGTGCATGCTTTTGTGGTAAAGCCCCAAATTAATCATACCAGTGACAAAATATGGCTGCTTTTCAGAGATTTTTAATAAAAAATACTTTGGATCATTTGCTATTAGAGCAATCAAAGTAGGCTTAAGTAAACTATTCCTAACCAGCATTTTGTATGTCCGAGCATGCAGATGATGCACGCTTCCAGAAGATACTGCAAGTCTGTGGCTTGTTTCTATGTTCGTTACTTAAGATGTCTTGAAAACATTACAGAAGTTAAAATAGGAATAAAAAAACGGAAATGAAAAGTTCTCATGAGTAATTACACCTTAGCGTGCTAAAGACCATTGTGCTCTCTGGCCTCCACAGCAATGACAGTAAAAAGAAGCTTAAGCTTCACCGATGGCTTGTTAAGAAGGAGCCAATCAGAAGCCGGAGCTCAGAGCAGCCTTAATTGTCCTCAGTTAAACTTAAAGTCCAATCCTGTCTCATAGTTAACTCACTCAGTATTTTCCCAATGTTGTTAACTAAATGACTTTAACACCTTTTATGTGACGATGTTTAAGTCTATTAGTGCTGACGGCTCTTTTTTGGCCAACTTTTGCTAAATCACAGATTCTGAACAGGTTTTAGGCTTGGCCTTTACAGCACATCAAAATGGTTGTCTTTTCAGAGTTTCTTAATCCATTCATTTGTTGTCTTATCATCATATCTGTTGCTGTCTGAGAATAAACACTTCTTGCAGGATACAAAGTGCACCACCTAGATCATCTTCATTAATCAGTAATACAATCTAATACAAAAATCTAAAGGAAACTGTGATTTGCTGACTTTGCTCAGGGCCAATCACTGATGTTAAATCATCAAATGAGACATGATAATGATTCTGGGATGAATAAAATAATTTTCATTTCATTTCATTTCACAACATAAGAAGTTAACATTAAAATTTTTGAAGGAATGGGAAGCGTTCTGTAACAAAACTGGATCTTTTCATCAATAAGATGTTTAAAAATGAGCCAAAACATGCAGCTTAAACAGAATGTCAGCATTTCCTGCCAGAGTCCAGACCTGAATCCCATCAAGACAACAAAAGAGCAGACTGATGGAAAGGAAACCATCGCAGACCTGGAGATTATCATAGAGGAGGAGCAGGTCCCAGTGAGGGCATATCAGAGCCTTTTTAACATCAATAGGAGCTGTTTGATTTCAGCATTGGCAAATAAAGGAAACATTGAGTATCAATTTAATAATTAACACAAATTCTTTCCAACTTTTGTTACTTTTAACACATTTTCTCATCATAAATATTTTATTCATAAGATAAACAAAATATGATTCCCAATTTGTCAAGTGTTTTTTATATTTCTAAAGAAATTATCAATAGTCTGAGCACATGAATGTTTTAATGTGATCATTTATGTGCATAAGCAAATTCTACCCATAAAACCTGGCCATAAACTGAACCTTAGTGCATTTGTCAGTTAACATCCGTATGTGCAAACAAAGAGCATAATTTAAGTCATTTAACTCAAGAGATGAGTATTTCTAAAGGCATCACTGCTTTGTAAAGGTGACAGAGAGCATCTGATATGTTAGAAATCTTCTACAGGTGCTGAATGGGTTTGAGATTTGGTTACTCTTAAATATCTCGTAGGAAATACGGATTCACAATTTATTATCTTTTAAATCTGCTAAAAGGAACTTAATGTTCAGACTCACGTATCCAAAGTTATGTGCTCCTCTCGGGACTCCAGCTATCAGCTCTGAAAAACATGACAACAAAGGCGGACTCAATCAGTGTTAAAAAGACGCACAGTGATGAAAGAGCTTGACATAAGTTTGACTGAGAGCCCCCCCCCTCCGTCCCACAGCGAAGTGTTGCTCTCTGATTGATGAGAGCAGCGCTGTGAACTTATCGGGGCAACCAGAGGTTCCCACCCAAAGAGAGCAGATACAGTCCCCACTTCCTGCCTGTGGCTCGAACCAACAGGCTCAACCACCAACCAAGTTCTCAGCTCCATCTTTACTCAGAAGTGCACATACAACCACTTCTCCACTCGATTGAACGTTTAAGGAACAAGACCACGACAAGCTTCGTACCACAACACAGCACATCAACAGGCATGTGGAGACTCTTTAGGCTCACTGTAAGACTGCCTGACACATGTTGAGCCTGAGGGGGTTCAGGGTCTTTGCAAGGCTGGTATGAGTGTATGTAAATGCAGTTATCCCATTAGATCCCACTAAATGCTGATTGGTAAAGTGAAGCTGAGAAGGGGTGGGGGCATTATATTTGTTACTGACCATAATGGGAGACTTTTTTGAAGATGACGCAATGAACTTTGTGAAAATTAAAAAAGAGAATTATGTGACTGTTTTTCTTCAGCTGCTTTTACTTGTGTGTTTGATTTGTACTCCAGAAAAAGTTGTCAATAGACTTCCTCATTACTGTGAGAGGACATGAAATGTTAGAAAGAAAAGAAAAACGAGCTAACAACTACAAATCCAAACTACGGTATAAATACTGGCTTAAACAGTGAATTCCTCCTCACCTGCACATCTTTAGTAAAATGATGCTGCATGCCTGGTTCTCTTTGCACCCAATATTTCAAGTCCATACCAGAGTCTGGCACAACTCTTGACCTGAAGAGGTTTGAAGTATCTGCCAATAATCGTTCTAATCAGTCAGAAAGGAGGGCAGGAAGTCCCTTTATCAGGGGTTCTTGAAGTCCTGTCGCTCTGGGGTCGTGACCCAGACGTACAGAGACAGTTCTCATTACTGCGTAAAGGTTTAGACAGTAACGTCCACTTCCTGTCGCTCACCGTCCAGCCACACAAAAGTACAGAGAGTACAGAGTACATTCCTCTGGTGCTGCATGTGGTCTGCTGGTTTTCTCACCTTGTTCAGAGTCTCCTGTAAACTCTCCCACCGCTACAGAGTAACCTAAAGGAAAGCAACATGTGGTTGAAAAGAACTTAAGACACTAATTTTTTTCATGTGATGGCATTACATCATGGTTATCATTTAGTTTACGCATCAGCTTGTGTGTGTTACCAAGGTAACTGTCATCGTTTGTGTCTTCAGCAGCTCCAGTTTGTTTCTCTCCTGGAACCCGTCTCAGCACTGCTTTTAAAGAGTAGCCGTTCAGTATCTCGGCTATTCCTGCTGTCATCACCTGACCTGCATTCACACACACAGAAAGATAGATGGAGAAAACTCCACTAAATGGCCCCCCACCCCACCCCCACCCCCCCGTTCCTTTGCTGCCGTATAGCACATTTCCTGTACAAGAAATTCAAAGTTCTTTAAATAAAACATTTAAAAGCATTACAGTGAGGTGAAAGAAATGAAAGAACTTAAATAGAGACATTAAGTTAAAGTGAAATAAGATCAAATGGGAGGAATAGCGGACAGTTTACAAGTGATTTGACAAAAAGCAGCAAACAGAAAAGTGTTACACCCTGATTTTAAACTGCAGAGAGTTTCAGCTGATTTGGAGTTTGGAGTCTGCTTCACATGAACGAAGCGTGTGGAACCTGACACACATCTCAGGCTGAGGAATAGCTGAAAAATATCCCAACAATCCTTTAAAAATGCCCACATAACTTCAGTGCTCTCTGCAGTTGGCGATCATAAATCATAGGTGCGCGCACACAAACAACACCTTTCCTCTGCTGTTGAACAAGAGGTCAAAAAAAACAAATGATTTTATCTACGGCCGCCCTCAACTTTCCATAAATCCTCCTTTATGTGTGAGCGCACTGACGGGGAGGAAAATGTGCCCTCTTAACCTCTCCTCCAGCTCCTCTCCCGCTGCAGCGACTTTATCGCTCCCACTACCATATCGCTGCATAAACTCATTATTAAACCTCCATCGGATCAAAGAGATAAACTCTTACCGCGGATACACGAGGCCCTGCTGCTAATCTCTAGAGCCAGCGATAACAAGATTGCATATAAAAACAGCTTTTTTGGTGATGAATCGGGTTGAAGGCTGAGGATAATTGTTGTATATTAGAGGCCATAAAACCCAGGCTGAGTGCTTTTATAAACATTCGGAGGAAGTGCTTTAACTGGAGGCAGCCTGCTTTGCCATGGTGAGGGCACAGAGAGGGAGCAATCCATTAGGCTGGTGTGGCTCTTCCAAGCTGGAGCATTCAATATTTAACAGCAACAACTCTTCATCATAAAAAAATAGAGCAGTTTCTCCAAATAACTTTTATAATTTACCATATTTTGATGCAAATTTCTTGTCTTAAAAGTCTGACATGCTGCAAGGAGAGAAGCAATGAGTGGTCAATGACTGTCTACTTTCTCCTCACGCACAGATGTACGTCTCTTAGTTTGGAAAATGCAAACACACACACACACACACCGAAACACCTGGAGCTGGAGGAGTGCTGCTACACTCCAGCAGCTTTGCTCTGTCACACTCCAGCTACACCTATTTAGACACTTAATCCCTCTGCTCAGGCTGGCCCTGCATGTCCAGCTGACCTCAGCGCTGCTTTTATCAAGCAGGAGATCCATCTTTCTTCCTCTCGCTGACTCTCTCCCTCCCTTTCTCGTCTTCCTCCCTCCCTGAAACCTTCTGTCATTGCCACAGCAATCTTCTTTCACCTCCTTACTGACTTTCTCTATCTGACTCAACTGCGCCGTCCGCCTTTCCTCAAAGCTTTCCCTGCCTCCTCTGTGCATAAGCGCTGGGCAGAGGGGCAGGTCCTCCACACTCCATTACCCCATGATCAGCTCATTACGGTTCCCAAACACCCACTTCCTGTAACGACGCAGACGGCCAGAGGCATTACGTCGAGCAGTAAGAGAGAGAAAAGGAGAAAAGTGAGGGCTGTAGGGAAGACTCTGGATTGGCATACGCAGGTTTGGGGGCTGTGCTGACTGTTAAACTCATCTCCACTCTTTCATTTGAACACCTTCTCATCTATGAAATCACTGCAAAATGGTTACCTTGCCAGTAGAAGCTTCCAGGTCCTCCTACCACCAGCCTTCCCTCCTGGAATGAAAACACGGCCACAGTCAGTCACGTGACAGAAATTTGTCCGTTAATGTGTGCCTGCGTGTTTGTGCGAGTGCTGGGAAATACTGCATGATGCATTTAACTGCATGAGTGTGCTCATATAATTTCTGTTGTTATGCCTGTTGACATCCTGCAGAGAAGGACAACTTCCTGTATAGGAGGGTAGAGTTGGACCATGAGGCAGAGGTCAAGGTTCATATTGACTATACAGTGAAAGAATGTGTGTGCGTCCATTGTGCTGAGAGGCGATGGGTCACATCGGGAGTGGAGGCTTCTCCAGGGACAAACGCTCTCTCGTCTTCCCAAAGTCCCGTAAATCTCTCATGGAAGGCTCATGTTTGTAACTCCGGGAGGTTTTTCTGGGGAAAACGTGGGATTGCTGCTGCAGTCGCTACCTTGGTGAAATCCACACTGAACCCCGCCTGGCAGAAACCCTGGCCCTCTGGGTCTGGATCATCTGAAAGTGACACATACAAAGTGTTAAACTCCTTTTCTAAATGGAATTTACCTGTTCTGAATAAGACTGTCTTTCAATTTTTTAAGTATTTTGACATCAGTTAGTGTCACCTGGGTTGGCGAGTTTCATTACTGTATGTACGAATTGGCTGTTCTTTATCTGCGCTTTAAAAAATAATCACAAGTTTACATTTGTTGCTACAAGCTAGCGTAACAAAGCTGAGGCACTGTGAGGGATGGTGACAGTGGAGTCGCATCATCTATAATGTGGGCGGCAGGTTTTGACAAGGCAGCAGAAATGAAGAAGAGCCAAAACAGTTTGTTGAATTTAGTTGGTTTCATTTCTAGATCGAGTCTGACAGCTTTACGGTAGTGGAGTGTTTGAAAGGTCCTGCAGTTTGCTGAAGCCAGCTCATATAAAAAGACTGTATCTGGAACCATTAAACTAGCAAAAGAAAAAAAAACACTTCATAAACCACACAGTCCAGGAAATGAAGACATACTTTTAGTTTACATCAAACTGTAGAACCGCTGAGGTATTTTCTGTTTAAATGACCTCATAGAACTGTACATGAGCACATGAAACTTATGTGTGCGTCATAACTTGTTCATCATTTCAGTGGCACCCTGAAGTGAGGTTTAATGATGCGTAACAATACGAGTGCACATACAGTGTAAACAATACGAGAGTTATAGCTGAAGTCTGAGTGGCCGCCAAAAGATGTTAAGATGATGGAAAAAAGCTGCTCGAGGCAGAAAAATCGGACCTAAACACATAATAGACACTTGTTCCATCCTAACAACTACTCAGAATAATTGCCCCCGTGAGAATATCTGAGTTTAAACAGTGATTGTTCTGGTCTTGATTAGTCGCCACCGACATAAACAACAACATAAAGGTCTTAAACAATAAAGAGGCAATTATGAGAAGGAGTCATCGGTGTGTTAATGTGAGGGTGCGATGGAGTGGACAACAAGGGCCACGTTTTATCTGCTGTTTACAACGCACAGGCTGGCTGCCCTCATATCTCCTCATCTCAAAGCGCTAGAGCCTCGAATCGAGGGAAAAGGGTGAGAGAGCTCACAGGTAGAAAGAAAATGTGGGTAGAGAAAAGAGCTAAAAGGAGGCGAATTTGGGGCAATGGGGGGGGGGGGGGGGTCCCATAACTCTTCTTCAGTAAGGTGATGACAGGAAGAAGAAACCGGAGAGAATTACAAACTTTGAGAAACTGATTCTTTTCAAAGGTGATAGAGACTGGTTTAATGGGGTATT
>JBBDHI010000006.1:14371940-14383178 GCA_037177115.1 Craterocephalus stercusmuscarum | reverse complement strand
TAAATTTGCCCGGCACCAAACAGCAGCCAGACAATCATTCTGCTTGCAATAATGCTGGACAAGACAAAAAAAAAGAAAAAACACCTTTTAAAAATGGTTATTTTCCATGAATGGACAGAAAAGGATTCATGTTCAAAATGAAACTTTAAAGATCTTCAGAAAGTCTGAAGAACTGTTGCTTAAGACCACTTTAAAGATGACATCTGGCTCTTGGAAGAAAAATATACAGTAGATCCACAATCTGGGCTTTAATGATGTGAGTTTCCTGTGATTTTTAGACAACTTTTTTTGTGGCCAGTAGGGGACCATATCGTGACGGACGTGACTAACCCTAACCCTGTATTTCTAACTCCTGAATATAACCATTAACACGTGAGTGCAAAGTGGAAAAGTAAGCGATGACAGAAATAGAGCAGAAGTCGCTGGCTTGAAGGTTGAGGGCTTAGCATTTGCAAAAATGAATGTGTGGAAATGTCATCAGTTGTGCAATATAAATCAAAGCGTGGGGGCTGGACCATTTTTGAGACTTTATTGGGAAACTGAACCGTCACAGCTGTTTTAGATTATGTCCTGATGAGATTGTGTTGAAAGAAATGAGGAGTGACTGATGAATTTTCTACAGTGCTGTAGCTTCTCTGTTATGTTGAAGCTTGTGATACATTTTTTTTATTCTGTTTGTCAGTAAATTTGTGCAAAATATTTCAGTCCACATTATATGAATGAAATATGGTGAGCATGGGAACAAAGGGGAGCCCCGCCAAAAAACAAATATATACTTACCCACACTTACACAACACATCTTAAGTCTTGATGAATTAAATATTCCAGTTGAAATCATGACATAATGGAATGTGTTGAGAAGAAAATATCATAAGAATGATCAATGGAAAGCAAAGTCATCAATCAATGGAGGTCTGGATACAGAATCATACTGGAATTAAAGTGGAAAGGTCTGTTTCATCTTCTGTGGAAATTCCTTATGACTATACAAAGTAAGGTTCCGTAGTGCGTCCTCCATGTGCCTGTGTGCACTCCAGAGGTGCTGGATTGGATTTCTGTCAGGTGAACAGGCAGGCCAGTCCACAGCATCATTGCCTTCCTCATGTAGGAACTGCTGACTCACTCCTGCCTCACGAGGCCGAGCATCGTCATGCACCATGTCCCACTACAGCCTCTGGTCTTAGGAGCACATCCTGGTACCTAATGGCAGTTAGGGTACCTCTAGCTAGCGCAGAAAGGTCTGTGAGATTCACTAAGGATATGCTCCCTGGACCATCACTGACCCACAGCCAAACTGGTCACGCTAGAGGATGTTACAGGCAGCAGAACATTTTCACAGTGTCTCCAGTCTGTTGTATGGGCTAAATGTGAACCTGCTCTCATCCGTGAAGAGCACAGGGTGCTAATGGCCAATCTGCCAATCATGGTGTTGTCTGGTTGTCTGGCTAATGCCAGTAATGCTGCCCGGTGTAAGCTGTGAGCACTGGTCCTGCAAGTGGATGTTGGGTCCTCATACCTCCCTCATAGAGTCTGTTTGAGCAGCAATATGAGCATCATCCTGCTGCTGGGTTGTTTTCCTCCTACAGACCACTCTGCTGGTATACTAGCTTGTCTACTGGTATCTCCTCCATGCTCTCGACACTGTGCTTAGTGACACAGCAAACCTTGCCACAGCGTGCATTGATGTGCCATTCTGGATGAGCTGCACTACTTTTATGGTTTGCAAACATCACATGATGTTTGCAAACTGCAACAATCAGCCAGAATTGAGACCAGGAAATGGTCTGCGGCCACCACCTGCAGGACCGTTCTTTTACTGTGGTTGTCTTGCTTATTACCTCTCATTTCTGCCGGTCATCTGTTCCGTTTTTACAGCAGCCGGTGAAATTGACTCACAATCAGTGTTGTTTTCTTATCTATGTATATATAATGACAAACAAACCTTGGGTTTTGAGTGCAAACATAACTTTTGTATAATTTGAATATTATTATTATTTTTCTAGTCTGTCGTTTTTCTTGATCATGCCTTGCTTTTATGAAAGTGTGCATGTGTGTTTAAGTGCTTGTCAGTCCAAAGCATTAAAAAGCTCCTTTTATTCTTGTTATCAGTCTCCCTGCAGACAGTCCTCATATTATTAGAAAGTGGACACTGCTGAGGCAAACAGACTTGTACACATTCCTTTCATCCCTCCAACGTAGAAAGAGGAAGCCTGTGTGTGTTTTTTCCCCTTCTGCTATTTGCATCTAAAATTATCTTTAACCAGGTGTATTTTTTCCTTATAGTTTCGGTCCAAACTGTTGGCTTCCCTGAATTGAAAGTCCATAATTTTGAATACCGGGCAAGTGTAGCTGATTTCACTGGTTTCAGGGATTAGGCTGTATTCATTTACACTCGACTCTGACTTTTTGCAGGAAACCCAAAACTGCATGTAGAGTACCGAGGCCCTTTTGAGTCCAACTCGGGGTATTCATATACAAATAATTTGGTGTCTCATCGCATCGGTGTGTTAGTCTGTGTTAGACCTTTGATTTCATATGATTTTAGCCTGCTTTTGCCATTTTTAACACTTTATTTTTGTTCTTCCTGGTATCATAAAAACAGAACCACTGTTATGTAAAGCTTGCTCTTGACTCTGTTGAAAACAAACAACATCTGCAAAGAGATGCAAGCTGACCTGGAATAGTCTGGAGTGGTGGCCTATACCATCTGCTGCACCTTAAACCAAGTTGGGCTAATTGGGTGATGGCCAAAGAGGACGCCATAACTCAAGGAGAGACACATAAAGCAAAGACTAATGTTAGTAAAATCTTATAAATCATTTTCTTTCTGGGTTACTGTTCTGTGGACAGAGGAAAGCAAAATATAGCTCTTTGGGAATGCAACTTTTTTATAGATCACTAAGGTAAACCTGTGAAGAAGATAAAAAAACACTTTTCTCAAGCAAAACTTTGTAGTCTCTCTTGCTTTGTGTGCCTAGCAGTTGTTGCTGATGGCAGTGAATGTATCAAATATATGTTGTAACCAGAAGATTGTAAGATGTATAGAAAAATGGGTTTTCCAGAATGAGACAACTGGGTCTCAGGTGAAGAGTTTTGGTCCATTAGAAGGGCACAAAAGCTGGACCATATTCAGCCAAACATGACCGCACAAAAGATTGGCTGAAAAGGAAAGGGCTTTAAAAGTGGCCAGCAATGGGTCTCTTCTGCCACTGCAGAAAGGGATGTTTAAGTTTAGTTTTAAGTTCAGCTTCGTGGCAGCAGAGCAGTTCCAAAAACTGAAAATGGACTATTATAGGAAGTTTCTAAATGGCTCCAAGCAGCAATCCAAGGCTGCTAATTATTGCAGAAGTTTTGTGGACAGCTACTGGCAGAGGATGTGTATTTGAATTGTTTCACATTTTGGAAAATGTTGTCTTTTGTGGCATCCTTGGAAATTTTATCTAGGTTTTATTTTTTTAGGTTTTATTTTATCTAGCCAGTATTCTAGCTAAAATTGTAATTGTCACCAGGACTGCATGTTCACACACACACACACACACACACACACACATATACTGCATGTGGTGCTGCACTTGTTATAGAAATAGCAGTATTTTCTGCACTTTAGTGGGAGCTGTTCTGCCAGTCTTCTCAAAATTCTCCCGTCAGTACCACAGCAAGTGGAGGTGTGCCACCGAGTGTCAGACAGAAGAGGACTCTCTCTCTCTCTCCCTCCCACTCCCCTCAGGCTCAGTCACCTACACAAACCCCTCTGCAGACAGATTGAGAGCAGCCATCGGGGATCTAAACTTTTAAAGTCACTTTAGGGACGCACAGCTGCAACACTCAGTCTGAGCAGGCCTGTAGTTGGTCACATATTCAGTTCCCAGTGGTCAGAGAGGTTCTTGTGGTCACACCACTGAGCCTTTCCAACATGTACAGCCATCATATCTAACCCCTGTCAGTCTCTCAAAGTCTTTTTTTTCCCCACTTTGTCTTCTTTATTTGTATTTTCTCTCTTATGTTCAGTAGATACATTGTAGCTCTTGCTTTCCTGCTTTTGTGTGTCTCTAAGTTAGAACCGTACCTATATAACATGAAGTCTGCATAAACAACTAAACCTTGCAAATCTTATTTCAAAGGAGCTCTGCTGAATCACGGTGCTTATGTTTTTTTCTTCAGCACTACCACTTGGGAGCGAAGATGTGACGTTGCTTTGACATTACAATAGTACCAGTGATTTGATTGACAGACCTGGCATTTCTTTTATTGTGCTTGCCTTTGTGTGGGACTATAGCAGGGTAGAACCGACTCTCTGAAGTTTTTAATTAACTAACTTTTGTTTTAATTTTGAGTGTGAAGGCTTATGCTATATCACCATATGCATTTTTATTCTTTTTTTTTCCTGCAGCAAACCATTTGTAAAGCAATTTCCATTCCTTTTAGTTTTTTAATATATTTTTTTCTCATATCTGAAGTCAAAAATTTAAATATAAGCTTTGAATATGTTTTACATTTAAGAGAAAAGCCGTCAGTCGTAGTGCTTGTTCTGCACGACTGCCACAGTTATCCAATGCTGCTGCTGTTCTGATAAGTGTGGCTGCGGGGGGTAGACTCCTACTCGACATGCAGAGCGACAATCTGGAATTCAGTGTGGTATGCTATCATGTGTTGGTTAGCTAAATGGTTGATTTGTCAGAGGTGCAGGTTCTCTCTGCCTCTGCCCTCAATGAATAATGAGTACAGATAATATTTGTTTCTTGGTGCTTGAGGAACAGTGGGTGGGTGATCTTTGGCCTGAGATGAGAGGCGGACACACCTCCAAGTTCACTGAGTCGAACACGATTGTTGTCGGAGGTGGAAGACGGCGATTAGTTCTGGGAGATAAAGCGTTATCGCTGCATTTTCGACACAGGTATTACCCCCACTGTTTGAAGTGGTGGAGCAACGGGATTACTTCCAAACGATGTTCTGCGTTTTTTGTCTTTTTGTCCTTTTTGTGCTTAATAAATTTATTTCACTTCACTTCTAGAGAGGAAATTCTTTGTAAAGCCTTTCCCTTTTCCTTTATTGGAAAGTGGGTTTTAAAATCACGTTCTCAGTTAAGCTAATTAACACTTAGCTCTCAGTAGTGCTGTCTTGATTAAGATTTAAGAATGATATGTTTGTAGCTGAAGAGAATAATTAAAGCTAATCTTTTCAATGTATTATGCTTAAAAAAAAATCTTGTCATGAATGGGATAAATTTGTCTTGATACTTCAAAGAAACTGTATTCCTCTGTGACCTCAGAGGCTATTATGCTGATCTTTTTGGGATTGATATTTGCGGGCTGAAGAGTCCAGAGGAATGAGTCTGTTGCAAGATACATTTATTTCTAATTGAATTTACAATCTGGGAATAAGGTGTCACATCCCCTTCAAGTGTTTTTACTTTCCGACAAGTACATATTTTCTGTGAGAGGACTCTAGTAGCTGAAGGTTTCTCTTTAGATCGACGTTTAAAGTTGCAGTTCTCCTCCACTATAATTTCTATAAAAGGCAGAAAAGCATTCAAAAGAAATTGTATAAGGCAGAACACTGAAATGATATTTAGAAGACACAAATTGGCACTGGAAGGACAATATTATAGGCTGCTTTTAATTTAAAAGGAAGGCTGATAGTGTCCACAATGCACACTGAGAATATTAACATCCAAAGAAGTCACTGGCCTGGGGAGATTTATTCTTCATTTTCTAATATGTTGTAACTCATTTTAATTTAGTAATTGTGTATTTTACTCTGTTGTTTTTTTGTTTGTTTTTGCTGTGAAAGTACTAAGAACAAATAAAAAATTGATGGTGTTACATGCATTTTTAAATAAGTACAGTGCTTTGGTTCTGGTTGAGTTTTTATTGCGTAACTTACTGTGTGTGATTACACGTTATGTGTCTGAAACCCTTTCTGTCAAAGACAGACATGAGAGGTGATGCTCTGTGAGGCTCACAGATGTGTTTTTCTTGTCACAGAACACTTACTGCAACAAAGAGTACTCTCTCTTTGCACCTCATTTCACCTCAGCCCACTTCCCTTTCTCTGTGTCTGCCAGGTGTGGTATCTGTCTGGCTGGGTGTGTTACCTCCAGTGGGAAAAGGCGAAGGAGCAGCAAGAAGGCGAGAGAAGAGAAGTGACAGAGGAGGAAAAGGAAGAATGGAGAGCACTGCAGGAGGCAGCCAGGTCATATTTAACAAATGCTAAGAAGGTAATGTGGATCAAGATAACTTTAAATATCTTAATTGTTTGTTACTGCATGCACTTGTAAGATCTAAATTACGACTTGACACCTATTTATAAGATTTCTTCCTTTAAAATGATCCACTTGAGCCTTTTTATTACACACCTGTGTTTCTGCTAGTTTATACAGGAATCTTTACAGATCATGTCCTTTATGGTTATGTGCACAGAAGTGTGTTTCGCTGTTTCACTACATTAGACACTACAATGCACACGTGTTTGTTCCTTTTTATTGCTGTTTTTAGTGTCTTATTTGTAACTTAGGATGTCCTGGTTGGAGCATGACAGGGATTCTGCGATGATGATGATGGATTGACACTTGCTGGAAAGCTTTTTATTTCAACTCTAACTTGAAAAGTTCAGTTCACGCCACGACACATATGATTGTGTAGCTATAAAAAACACAAATCAGATGCATTACCATGAATTTAAAGTGGACATATCATGCTTTTATATCCTTCCTTTTCACGTATAAATATTCATTTAGCTCCACACACCCCTTCTTAACCCCTGTTCTGAGGTGTTTCTTTACAGTCTGTGAGAGCAGCTCGTTTTGGTGCTGTCTCTTTAAATCAGAACGAGACATTTCACGCCCAAACCCCTTCCTGGTTACACAGTGTTCTTCTCGGTTCGACTCTGCCCCCTTGGGCCATCTTGTAGCCTCTTAGCGGCTAACAATCGGCAGAGAAAGTGTTTTCAAAAATGTCATGACCATATTTAGCAGAACCGCAGCAAATACAGTGACGTAATAGACAAGAAAACGTAATAGCCAGTGGAGAAAACTAAACAGACTGAAAAATATGACCTAAAAAGAATAAGATTTATACATGGCACCGGAAGTGAATAAATTATATTTTTCTACACTCGTGAAAGCTCGAAAAAGACAAAAACAGGTATTTAAGGACTTAAAAAAGTGGATTTTGCATGATATGTCCCCTTTAACTAAAGCTAGCAAACTGTGTTGTCAAACGATGAAGGTACAGGTTACATTCTGTGTGGCTGCAATTCAGCGGAAGAAGTAGCTGCCCTGAATTAAAACAAACTTCAATGGGGGGAAAAAAACAACTGTAGGGGATATCCAGATGGGGAATAATGAAAAGATCATAACAAATCAAATGGCTAAACTGTCTCGTGTGATTCAGCCCTCAGAGACGTGGTAATGAGCAGTCATTTAATCTAGGTATGTTGGAAAAGGGACGCGTCTAAAAGTTACTAGTTCTCAAGTACTCTTGAGTGATGCTATGGTTGATCTATTGTGTGAATAAAATTCATTGTGCAGTTGTGCAGAACTATCGGAGGAAACGGAAAAAGTGTTGATCTGGAAAGTAAAGGTTTGTTTCACGTGTATTTGCTAAAGCAATTGCATTTCAGCACCCTTTATTCTATTCGTTGAGCTTTTTAGTCCACTACATTCCTTGTTAGTATGGTTCCATGTCACCATAAATAATACAAAGCTTTTATGGTTTTATTAGTTTGTCTTAAATCACATCAATCCAAGTAATTTAGAGCAAGCACCAATGCTCAGTTTAGTCCAATGAGGGCTGCAATCCAGCAGGTCTTCAATGTATTCCTGCTCCAACACAGTTGAATCAGATTAAGGATGTAGCAGCCAATCAAGTTCTGCACAGTGACTCACTGAAATGAGTCAGATGTGTTGGAGCACGGAAACTTGGAAAACCTGCTGGATTGCGGCCCTGGGAGAGCGGAACTGAGCGGCAGTGATTGAGAGGTTTGTGAGGGTTTAAAAACATGGTGCAGCATGTTTATGTATGGAATCACCTCCTGCCAAGGAGACCCGGGGAATGTTTTAAAGCAGAATGTTTCCTGACAGAAATTGATGGAGGATGGTTAAGGATGAACAGACCACATTAGTTCACTTAGATGTCAGTCCAATTCCAAAGGTTCAGTTCGCTTCAGGATACTCTTCTGAACACTTGGCCCATTAGAGGTGCACTCCCTTGATTTTTCTGTCCGGGCAGCTTTTACTGATTACTCTTGTATGTTGACGCTGAGTCACTGACATCTTATCTGAGCAATCCTGATGCTCAAGACACCTGCCACCAGGCTATAGCCAGCTTGACTCATGCAACTAACCATTTTAACGCTTCCTCTTTTCTGTACTATCAATTAATTTATTAGCTGAATTGATTATTTGGCTGAATTGATTTATTAGCTGAAATGATTCATTATCTGATTTGTGCATGTTTGTCTTTTTTTTCAATTTGTTGCATTATTTTATAAGCTTAACACTTAAGCAAATGAGACTTAAATCCATTTCAAAACTAACACTGATATATAAATAAACATAAAAATATACTAATGCTCTAAAAAGTAACCAAATCAAAGATAATTTAATTTGCCATGCTTGTGTTTATTTTTTGAATAATTCCTGTTTACTGTCTGGAGATCAAATTAGGGTGTTAAACTTTCATGTGACGTAGAGCAGGTTCATAGTAAATATACGTAAATGAGGATCCTCACAGCCTCTCTTAATATTATGTGCTGTGCCAGTGGTCTCAGATGGTTACATCCAGTATAGTGGATGTAATAAAAGGTACGTCTCCTAAGAGCTGGTTCTTGCAGAGAGAACAGGCAGTTCTGTGAGCATGAGTGGATTCTTACCAAGTTTTATTGTTGCTTTAGAAAAGGCCTGCGTATAATCTTAAAGATGTTTGAATTTTGTCCCTGACTCTCTTTCTTATTGCTCTCTGATGTTTCTCTCAAAAACCCACATTCACATGCACCCACACTCTTATACACACACACATATATACACACACACTCTAGGTGATGTGTCTCATTCATTCTGTCATTCTGTCATCGAGTAATGCCTCCACGGAGCAGTGATTCATTTTAGTCTAAAATCCAATAGGCTTGTAAATCAGACGGCAAAGACTGAACGATGGCGGGCCCCACCCCTTATTTTTTTCCCTTTTTCCCTCTCCTTTGCACCCCGAACACAACCTCTCTCCTCTGCTGCCACCCCATCATGTTCTTTTAAAGATTCTTGCAAAGATGAGTAGCAGCATATTGCCCCCTGCCTCTGGCCTGCAGTTTATTGACAGGATAGCCTAACCAGCATCCACCGGGCATGTCGTCTACTAAGAGAGAAGCAGAGTGGGCTTGGAAATGCCAGACCCGAGATTGAAAAATAAGGGCTCATTGCTCATATTTGATGTGCAGGCGTTGTTGTGAAATTTCATAAAAAACAAAACATGCATTGAAAAATAGACTGACTGAAACACGTTTCGCTTAAAGTGAAAGAATGCAAAGAGATAGAAAAGTGCAAGACTAATATAAGAATTGTGTGAGGCATCAGAGCGTGACAAGTAAACAGCAGAGCAGTTTCTTTGTAGAATGAATGAAGCAACAGGTGCAGAATAATGTGAAGGGTAAAGGCACGAGGACCTTGAGAGGGGAGGTGGAATTTGTTATACTTAATTCCACAGCTTTGCTTCTCCATGGTTGTGTATGTGCATCTGTCCATTGTGAGGTTTTAGATTTTCCCTTGTTTGTGTCCCTGCTTTGTTTCCGAGCTTCAATGGGAGTTTTAATTATTAATAAAGAGTCAGTCTGCGAGTTAAATGGGCTCCAACATGGAAATTAGGCCTCAAAGCCCAACGGCTCGTTTAGGCGCCGCTACACTTCTCTGCATACTTTATGATGTTGGCAAGTATGCGTGTGTTTGTGTATGTGTGAGACGGTGAGAGATGGCACGCTGGGAAGTGTAAGCGTAGCTTCTGTAGATGTTTTTAAAAATGTTCCCGGAAGTGTATGTTTTTTTTAAATTGCACGCTACATTCAGCCAAGATCCTCTCCAAAGGAATGATGGAGAAGAATGGATGGTTCGAGAGAGAGAAGAGGAGGACCAGTTGGAGAGTGAAAGAGCAAGGGCCCAAATTGAACAAGAGAACAAATTGGATGTGGGGTGGGCGTGTGTGTGTAGGTGGCTGTGAATTGTGGCGAAGGTAAAATCAATAGTAAAACGGACGTGAAATGGAATTTGAGTCTGGGCCAGATAGGGCACAATTTGAGGAGGGATCTGCGGTGTATGTAAAGAGGACAATGTGAGATGGGTGTGTGCGTGTTGGACAGAGAGGAATGTGTAGCTAGGCAGCTATAGGGCAAAGGGAGGTCAAAAGCGTACTATTTGAAGTGGCTGAAAGGGTATCCCACGAGCACAGACTGTGGGCAGTGTTGGTCCATGGTGAGCTACTCATGTAATTTTAATGTCTTTTCATTACAGAGATGTGACTGGGGGACTCGGGTGTTAAGTTGTGCTGTCAGCTCCCTCGAGATTGCCAGCGACATGGCCTGTTCACACTCCAGAAGCTATAATCTCAGCCATTGTCACACCCTTGTTGGTGAAGAAGTGTGTTAATGTTTGTATGACAGCTGGGAGTTAAAACCAAACACGCGTGTTGAAGCCATTCCATTTTTGTCCTCCTGCATAATGAAGAGGTCTGCTGCAGAAGGACTCTGAAAGTGGGATTGAGGACGCAGAGAAAACTACATGGAGGGTCATGATTTTGGCACTATTCTGCCAAAATGGAAGATGCGTGTGCTTGTAGGTGTGTGCACTGGCAAACATGCAAGCATACAGATGAGAGTAGCAAGGCATATCTGTCTCCTTGACAGGAAGGTCATCTAGTGAGAATGTATGAGTGCAAGACAAAGAAAATGCAGAGAGAAAATGGTCAGTATGTGGGGGAATGATGGGATTAGCAAAAGAAATAAAAGAAAAGGTTAAATGAAAGTGGAAGTTAAGCATAGGTGTGAAGAAGAAGGTGAACAATGATAGACTGATTAGGCTTTTATGCATAATCAGCCTGTCTTCACCATTTGAGTTGTGGAAAAGGTTTCTACCAAGAAATGAACAAAAAAGGGTGCATTTTAGTATAATAGGCACAGTAGTGTGCATTATTGCACCTTGTCTTTATGCAGGACTTGAATTCAGATAATTCAGACATTTTATAAAATATATGCGTC
>JBBDHI010000006.1:14181681-14195886 GCA_037177115.1 Craterocephalus stercusmuscarum | reverse complement strand
TCAACAGAATAACTTAAATGAATTTGATCTGGCTGAATGACTTAGGGCCACTTTGTCTGTTTCTTTGTTTGGATTCTGGATTCTTTATTTAGATTTTTCTTTTAGGAAGAGGGCTTATGGATGGGCCTTAGCCAGTTAAGTGAAGGGATGGCTCACTTGCTTTATATTTTGATAACTCCTGATTTGAAGCAGAATGAGAACAGCTATAATAGTCTATCTGAGGTTATTTTCACATGTTAAAAGAGGGAAGACCTTGTGATATGATCATGTAGTTTATAGAAATCCACAGCTCTTTATATTCTTTTTCTATTCTTTGAGTTTGGAGAGGATATGCTGTGGCATGGGACATTTCGTCATAATGTGATGAAAAATGTTTCGTCTTTGCTCTTTGAGTCAACTGATGGATTCGTAAAAGGTCAGATGTGTTTTGATGTGTTTGGAGGAAGGTTAGGAAATCCCTTTGATTTACAGCTGCGTATCTCAGCATTATTATGATTTTAAAAAATAAGTCTTTAAAAATCTGGTGAAAATGTCACAAACCTTAACAAATGTATTTCAGGAACATAAAGAAGTTTGTCTTTCACCACAAAGCAGAGTATTCCCATTACATGACAGTCACATATCGTTTAGTCTTACATGAGATAACAATATATGATTAACCTGTTTCTTCATTTAATAATGACCTCAGAGGAACATGATTTCTCTGTAAGTATAAACGTTATAAATATTGATTTGTCTCTTTGTCAGTTGAACTAAATGCACTGCCACAGCACAGCAGGGACTATCCAGCATCACTACAGATTCTACCAGTCTACATATAATTGTAACTCTTTAAGAAAGGCCTTTTTTAAAAAAAAATTGTATTTGGCATTGCAAATGTACATTAAGAATGATCAAATGTATTTTTTATTCATCTTAATGTTGCAGTCTGGCCATGCCTGTTTCAGCCAATTTCCTAAATTCAATACATCTTTCATATTGGAGGCAATAAAATGACCTTTTTCCTCACTTGTTTGTCTGAAATCTTAAAACATTGTGTCTGCACACCCGACTACAATACATTCACAAACTATAACAGCATGAACAAAATTTTAAAATCTAAAGAGTGAAATAAGAAACTTTCTAACTTTTCCATATCGAATTAGAACATTGAAATATATTAAATAATTATAAAGTGTTATGCTTTTGCATACTTGTGGAAACTGAGACTCATTGCTGTAATTTCTCCTGTGCAGAGGAGAAATTTTCACTGTGAGTTGCCATTAGAATGGGCAACACTTTAAAACAAGTGTGTGTAAAACTTGCTCCGTTTCTTTCTCAGTTACGCAGAAAGCCTGGCCAGCACACGAATCCTGAAACACAGTGTGGAGTCCAGCAGAGGGAGCTGTGGGGAGAACCTAGCATGGGCATCTTACAACCAAACGGGTACATGCAAACTAAAACTTCACTGTTCACAAACTACTCTAGTGACTTTGCATGTACCTTAAGCTGCAAGGTAATTCTGTGGTGGCTTTGTGGATAAATAAGATCTCATTGGTAAAAACTGGACTAATCAAATGAAACAGGTTCTTCTGTTGATACAACTCAAGTTAGTCTATGAGGCCTAAAGTAAATTCTTTGTACCAACTGTCAGCTGCTGCAGCTGGACAGCTGGGATCTATTTCCCCTCCACTTCAGACACCATGACTCACTGCACAAATATCTCAGCATAGGCAAGTGTGATTCATAAAAAACGTCTCTGTAGTCAGTGACAAAGAAAAGTAACATTATAGACAGCATGTTCCAAACAGGGATTTGGTGCCAAAAGATGCTGTCTTCTTTCATTTATTTAATTTTTAAAGTTGTGGCACATGATGGACTTGATAAACCTCTGAGATGGCTTCACAGATATTTTTCACTGATGCTCATGCAGGGCAGGATGTTGCAGATCGTTGGTATGATGAAGTGAAACAGTACAACTTCAACTGTCCGGGATTCTCTTCAGGCACCGGTGAGACTCGCACTCAAGTGTGTCCCTCATTCCTCCTTCATGTCTCGTCTTCTCATCTAGCTGTGTGCCTCGCTCTCTCTGCTTCTTTGTTATTGTCTGTTTGCTTGTTGTGACTTTTTTGTTCTGTGTCTAACTTTACCCAGGTGTGGGAAAGGTTGTTGTTATTCTTGTGCAGAGGTCAGTGTGTGAGAGCCTGACCCAGTGACCGCTCAAAGGGAAACTTGGGGGATGTCCCAGTCCTTTAAATCATTCCTAAAGCTACACGTCACATCCAGTCTGCTCTAATTCCCTCATGGCTTTCCATAAGCTCAGACTGCACCATGTGAGTCAGTTTAGCCTAATCACACATGAAGCCGATTACTGGTTGGTCACAGTGATTCACACTGATTCATGATGTTCAGTCTGAGAAAAAAAATTAATAGCTGCAGCAGACATGAGGAAAGGTACAGGACTGGGAGAAGACTCCTCTGTAAATATTTAGGTGCACTTAAGAGTGTGTACACTTTAGCTGCAGCAAAATCCTTACAGGATGTTTCTCCCTTTTTCTCCATCCTCCACTATGGTTTATATTCTAATTTTCGTGTGATTTCTCTTTCTGCTCTTAGGACATTTTACAGCAATGGTGTGGAAGAGCAGCAAAAAGCTGGGTGTGGGTAAGGCCATCGCATCAGATGGTTCCTCCTTTGTGGTGGCTAGATATTTCCCAGCAGGGAATATCACTAACCAGGGACACTTTGAGAATAATGTCCTCCAAGCTAAAAGCAGCTCCTGAAGAGATATTGATCCTCTTTAGTTCACCCGAGCCCAAAAGCATTTACTCCATTTTCCGAGAGAGAAGCTGCCTACCTGCATCGCTGTGGAGAATCCCTGGAGAGCAGCCCATCTTTAAGCATGCCACAATCTCTTGTGGATTTAAAAAGATGAAAGATGCTCCAGTTCTCTGTCATTTGAAAATGGGACCAGTAAATGAAACAGTTTAAAATGAAAGTATTACTGCTGTTTGACTTGGCTAACAGAGCATTTCCACTGACTTTGAGAAATGTGTAACCTTTACTATGTTAGTTGTTTTAATAGCCAGTATTCATTCTATAAATGTTCTGTTCTATCTTTCTACATGGTGAAATACAACTTATCTTTACATCTGTTTTGTGTAAAAATTGAGCTAATTCAGAGGGAAGGACGCATTAACATGAAGTTGTTGCTGTAATTTGAGGCAGATGACTGTACGTGGTTGGAATGTTCATGTTGTTGCCTGTTCATGGGAGCAGTCCCATATCGTGACTTGCACTCTAATCTGTTTTTTACAATAAAGTAGATGGATTGTCAGAAATGAGTCTGGCATCTGTCCATGAATAATTGTCATCAATTCTGAATGACACAGATGTGGGACACCAAAAGATATCATTTTCATTTTGTAGATGCACACAACAAAGATGGCTCCTGAAATATTTAATAGATCAAGTGTAATCTTAATTTAATGTTGCACTATGTGGCATCTGCTTTGTGTGAACAGCATACGATGAAACATCACAGCTGAATCAAGGATTTCTAGGAAAAATGAATATGTATTTTTTTATACTGATTACATGAAAAAAAAATCTATTCAATCCTCAAAACTGATTTCAAAACAAGTTAATTAGTTTGTGTTGGGGAAAAATTTGTTAACCAACTAGTTTTTTAAAAGATGTTTGTGATTGAATGTGTGTGTTTTCTGAAGGGTCAGTTTCAAAGCTTAGTCGAAGCCCACGCTGGAACAAACTTTATTTAGCAGTTACTGAGGATGCAACATACAGCAGCAGCAATACAGAAGAGTCAGTTGTGTTTAGGCTTTATAGGCTGGAATAAGGGAGTCAGGAATCACTTTTTCTTTTTTTCACTTCTCACTCACATGGTCAGCTCCTAAAAAAAAGTAAGGAAGAGAGAGTCAAGGTTAGATAAAACCAAAGATAAAGGTGACTTTTAAAATCTCACACAACACTTAACTCTGGTTGTCCACTCACAAAAATGTATTGTCCCTGACAGAAATAGCTACCACTCTTGGCCATGTTGATTTAGCTCAGTTGTTTAGAAAACAATTTAATAAAGGTTTTTTTTTTTAATCTGTTTTGGGCAAGGAGAAGATGTTGAAACTGTTTGGTGAAGGTCCAATGAAACATACTACAAGACTGTTCCTTTAATCACTGTTATGGGGCAGATGTCAGGTAACAGACCAGGACAGATGGCAGTCATTACCTCCTCAGCTAAGACTGAAAATTTGGACCCTTTTCTTATCCCATCAATCCAAAGAAGGTTTGGTGTGACAGCAATATTCAGCATGGTAATGCATCTTACCACAGAACAAAGAATGTTCAAACCTTTCTTTCTTTGAAACATTGAAATGATGTGAGCAGCAAACAGTCCAAACCTCAATCTGAATTACAGTTCACTGTTAAAAAAAAGGAAATGGAGCATAGAAAGGTTCCGTCCAGCAAACTGATCTATTGACTGCTACTCCAGAAAGTTGAAATTTTCTCATTTTTATTCAATTTTTTTCATATGATTTATAAAGCAACAATACTCTGGTAATTTTTTGTCTTATCTATAATCTATTAATTTTTTTATTGAATTGAACAAATGAGTGATAATTCCCCCATCACTTTTTTACCATGGATTGTAACCTCAAGAAACGAAGGCATCTGCACGTTTAATGGCTCCAGTTTGTAACTCAAAGCTGGCTGTTGCTGCCATCTAGTGGCCATTGTACTGTACCACCAAACAGTGCAGGTCACAGTTACTACAGAGATGTTCTTTGCGTCGTTTGTCCTCTGCTCTTTCTCCTCTACCCTCCCCCTTCTCTCTGCTCACTGACTATGACTCATTATTTTGTTTCCCATCTGCCCTCCCTCTACCCTCTTGCCCTCCCTCCCCCCATCCGTCCTCCTCCTTTCATCCTCACCATGATAGCATTAACAATGTCATTCTTGTTGTGTTTCAGTGCACGGATGGCCTTGGCTCGTGACACATTGGCCTGAGCCATCACCAGTTCGATGTCTCTCTGCTCAAGACCTGCTTCGTCCACCTGATGTGCAGATAAAATGAAGGGACAAGCATAGTGGGACTTTTGAATGGCAAGATTTTACAGACCCAACAAACAATATGAGCTATTATTTGAAGAGTTAATACCTCCTCTTCCTCTTCTTCACTCTCTTCCTTAATGGTGAGGCTGGGTGGGGCTGGTGGGGCTAAAGGAGAGGACGTCACAGGCATCTTGAACTTCTCTGCAGCTGCTTTGTGAGCCTGCTGTGAGAGATCCTCAATCTGTGGGAGGAGAGAAGAGAGGGTAAGAGGCAAAATTAGATATCTAATTATGCTATATAATCAAAAAGCCGAGAAAGATATACCTTTGCCTCTCCAAATACAATGTAAATGTCCGACACAGGGCTTTTGAATACATCTGGTCTGCTGATGACAAACAAGATGCTCTTGGACTTCCTGATAGTGATTCTGGTAACACCATGGACTGGCTTCAGACCCAGTTTAGACATGGCCTACATACATAGAGTGACAATTAGGAACAGTACCACACAAATTAAGTACTGGTGTCATGCAGCTTTAAATATTATCTTCTTCTTGGTTTCATCATTACTTTTGATGTAATCTTGGGTAGTTTTATATGAATAAATAGCCATTCATAGCTTATTCTAACCTTGCGAGCCTTCTTCTCACTGCGGCTCTGTTTTGGCCTGTTCTGGCCTTCTTCTGCAGAAGAAATAGACTGAAAAAATATACAAATATTAGTAGCTTAGTGATATCAGCTTTGCTAGTATCACAAAAACACGTAGTAATGGACATCTTCATGTTCATGTAGATGAGTTAGTAAAAATAAAGAGTATCAGACAAGAAGACAGAAAATCCTTGAATTTGAAAGACTGAAACCATATGGCCAAGCACAACATTCAAAGGGTTATTTTTTGTTTTTTGTTCTGAATCACTTTCTATCCAACTGTGCCAAAACCTTTCAAGCATGTCAAAACCACCTTGTTCAATTAATTTCAGGCTGTTGACACCTGATGGCACAATCCTGGGCAAAGCGGGAACTGAAATTAGCACATGATACTGTTATAGGCTCACTTGTCAGACAATAGGATCTTACAGAAAGCTTAATATTTAATCAAGAACCTTTGGTAATGGCATTTTTATTTCAAAATATATTTTTAAAAGACGAAAAAGAACTTGATGGTCTTTGTTTAAGCATCAAAAGCACACCCACCTGTGGTTCCGATGGTCTTAGGGGCCCTGGCTCTTCAAGCTCGGGCACTGAACCTTCACTCTCAGACTCATTACAGGAAGCTAACAGGGAACCTGAGCAAGGATATAAAAACATACTGTATAAAAGAGATGCACCATTTCCTTATTACCATAGAAACTAATATCCATGGTTATAGCAATAAGAGCCATCATTAATACTGATGAAGGGTGTTCATTATAAATTCCAAAGGCAAGTCTAATCAATGCCAGGTTATTAAATCTCCCAGTGGAAAATAAACTTGATTACATCTTCATTAATCAGTAACATCGTGTACATTATGCAAGCGACAACAACAGAAACATTATGTCGGGTAGTCTTCTCTCAGTCTTCTACTCTTTAACATTCATTTAAATACATAAATGTAAGAGAGAGAGATAAGTTTAGTGTCTTTTTCTGTCTTTGGCCCTAATAAAAAAAGAAAAAACTCACAGTTGTTTTTTAAAACAATCTCTTCAGAAATGCTGTGGTTGTGGTTGTTGGGACAGATTGACTGTCTGTCAATCCTTTCATGAGAAGAGAAAGGCTGGATTTCCGTTTGACCGACAGGACCAGATTCATTTTGTGATGATCCATTTTTGTTTCCTGCAACACCTCTGGGCTGAGATCTCCGACCCTGCTGAAACCAGCCACCATCATCTTCACTGTCTGTCTCCTCTTCGGCCAGAGATGAACCTTACAGAGGAAACATTAATCATCATTTATTTGCGCATTGTGTTTTGGGTTGTGACATGAACAAAATGATAATTTCTTTACTTACCTCTGCACCTGTCTAGGCTGCTCCATGTGTGACCTTGTTTGATTTGTTTGCGAGACTGGACGCTACCAGCCGTCTGAGCCTTTAGATAAGACTGAGATTGTGGATGGGAAGAAGAGCCTGGAACACACACTGAGTCTGGACTCCCCGTCTCCTGGGTAGCCTGCGACAAGCTTAATGGCATGGCAGTGGACAGTGAGTGTGGAGAGACACTTGTGGCAGATGCTGTTGATGGAGAAAAGACTTCAGTGACCTCTTGGAGGTTGTTGTTTGGAGGGAATCCAGAATCAGGGGGCTGCTGTGTTGTGGAGGAGGTAGAGAAAAGGGAAGGGTTGGTGTGACCTATGGATGGTGGAGATTCTTGTTGGGCTAAGAGGACAGGTTGGGATTCTTGTACAGGTGTGGAAAGGCCATTCTCTGGCTCTGCTGAGGGGCAAAGAAGGGAGGACAGTGACAAAGAAGAGAAAGAGAGTGGAGTCATGGAGGATGAAGTGGTACTCTGATTAGGTAGGGTAGAGTCAGTATTTATGTTATTGTCATTTATGTCAACTGTGATTCCTCTCTGAGTATCCGATAGTGGTCTGTTGTCAAGGATTTCCTGCTTTTGATGAAAGTTTTGCTTCAGTTCCACCACAGTATTGAGGTTGTCTGGTGTAGTTGTGGTAGAAATGCAGTGTCCTTGTCTTGGACTTTTGACATCAGGGTAGGAACTGTTATGTCCCTGCATCTCTGAACCGGATTCATCTTTGCTTTCCACAAATGACCTCTGTTGATTGTCTGATGATGAAATGTTGTTGTTTTCATTATATTCTGTTGTAGTTTTGGAAGTGTCTGTAATCTCATTTGATGATCCATCTGTTGTAGTATTTAAGGGAACAGAAACTTTCTTTGTATCATCAACTAATTCAGGACTAAAGTCAGCATTTCTTCCTGCCAGAGAAGCCCTGTGTTTATTCTGCCTCCTTCTCCTCCCTTTCATAGCAGCAACTTGTGTATCTGTGCAAAGCCCACCCTTAGGTGTGTGTGCAAGGTACTCTGAGCCATTCTGCGCAGAAGATGATTTTCTTTCCTTTTGGTTTTTCTTGTCTTTCTCTCCACCTCTCTCATTTTCTCTGATTTCCTCAACATCTTCTCCTGAGATACAAACAACACAATGCTGTCCTCTAAAGGCATCTTTAGTTTTTGGTTCATTAACAATTCTGTTCCTCACAGCACTGACATCATTTTTACTTTGGCCATCTGTCTGTAGCTGCTTCATCTTTGTTTCCAATGGAGATATGTTATTTTCCACCTTGTCTTCATGAGCATGTCTTGGTCTGGAAGTATCTGATTTACATTTAGGAGTAAAATGTCCAAATGATCCTTGTGGCAAAGAAAATGCATTACTTTCTGGAGTGATTGGTTGACACTCTGGGGAACTGTCACATCTTGACTGGCCTTTAGTTGGTGAATCAAGGTGTTTTGTGTTTCCAGCTGCATCAATGTTAGAGTCAACCAGTGATGCTGAAAAGCTACACACAGCTTCCTTTGGGGCTGGTGTCTGTTTTGTGTCTGATGTCTGGTTTATGGGTCTCTCTGTTGGTTCTTGGTCTTCATCAGGAGTCTTATCAGAAACCTGCTGAGGCATTTCTTCAAGTGGAATATTGGAAACAGATTCTCTAGCACTGACATTCACACTCTGGGGTCTCACTTCCTCGGACAGGGCATTTAGACTTCCATAAACGCCCACTTCCAATGAATCAAAGGCAGAGTCATTCAAACTCCTCCAAGTGTCTTGTATTAGTGTGTCTGCATTATCATCATCATTGTCTGGATTCAAATTACTGACATTGTCCTCTGGGAATCTGGAGCTTCCATCCTCTCCTCCGCCTGCTTCTGAGATCTCCTCAATGGACTTCCAGCGAGCCAAGTCAAATGCAGAATCTCCCTCTCCAATCAAATCTTTATCCACCATTTGCTCTTTCTTTCCATAAAGACTGTTGTTATCTTCTTCATCAAGAATTGAGCCAAGAACATTTTCATAATTTTTGCACACTTCACTGCTCATATTAGAAACCATTGCTGTCTGTGTGCTTTGGCCCTCTGTATCACACATCAGCAGGCTCTCTGACTCTAATTCATACCTCTTGCCCAGAGACAAAGACAAAGACTCTCCTGCTCCCCAGACACCAAACTCAGCCCCTGATCCGAACCCTAGATCAAAACCCAGACCCATCCTGGTGTCACACCATGCCCCAGCTCCAGTACCCATCTCTCTGCTTGTGTCCGTTTCTGAATTTTCTCTCTTAGGTGAAATGGCAAGTGGGGAGTGTGAGGAGCCAACAGCTCCAAGGACTCCCTCGTCAGTACTCAGAGTATTCTCCCGTAGGTTATCCTGAGCAGAGTCTCCAGCACAGTGCTCAGGAGTCAGAGCCAGGTTATCAGGAAGTTCGGAGATAACTTCTGGGCAGGCAGAAACAGGGATGTTACTCAGGTTGGGACATGGTTCTTTAGGGCAAGAAAGAAGAAGCACGCCCTTATTCAAGTCATTGGTGGGAGAGACCATCTTCAGTGGGGAGCCAGAATCATTGATTCTACACTCCACACTTACAGACTCAGCTGAAGTATTACTATTCTTCTGGTGAAGCTCACTTCCAGATTCACTGATCATACCTATCCCTTCTTCTCCCAGTACAGGCACATCATATTTGCCAGCGAAGGACTTTGATAATGCGACTCTACTTGCCCCTATGGTCTTTTGGCTTTCTGAGTGGTTATGACAAGGCTTAATGAGCAATTTGAAAGAGTCTCTCTCGGGTTGTTTTGTGTCGTGTGCTTTAACAATTGGATTTTCTGTTGGTGATTCTTCTGAAAGGACCAAACTCTTCAGGTCTGTTGTCTCTTGAACAGAAGGGGGAATGGTTTGGGACTCAGAAGCAGAGTCAGGTGATGCATGGGTGACAAAAGACGTGGTGGAAGGATTTAAATAAGAGCTTTCCTGACGCTGCATGAGAGGGTTAGAGGAAAGACTGTGATTCATAATCTCGCTCTGTTCTTTGCTCTCACCCTGGTTAGCGTTGGACTCTAGCTGACAAGAATTTGCCTTGGAAGGAAGAAACTGTTTCTGGTTATCCACAGGTTTATCTGCTCTTACTTGCAAAGTTTTCACCTCCTCTCCTGCACTGGTTGATTCACAATCAGGGTCTGATTGGTATTCAGGGGTTATAGTTACACCTAGAGTTTTGGTTTCTGTCCCTTCAGGATGTGAAACAGTGGCTTCAGGAAGACAGGTGGATTGGGGGTGATCCATTTGCTTGTCTGTGCTCAGATGTGTGTGCAAAGGTTCAGTTTGACTCAATTCTGGTTTAGTTTCTGATTGGATTTCATTCAATTCAAGTCCATCTGCTGGCATGGGTTCAAGTGACTGTGCATGTCTCTCAGTGCTGTACAGGCGTTCATCTTCCTCCCCATTATAAGAAGCAGAATCTAATGAGTCATCTGTGTCATCTTGGAAACAAAAGGATTCATCTAACCCCTCATTGATAGATGTTTCTGAAAGTGAATGAAGGAAAGATGCTGAGCTGTCCTCATCAGTAGGATCTTCCAGTGCTTTGATGTCACACTCTTCATCATCATCATCTTCTTCTTCTTCTTCTTCTTGTTCCTCTTCCTCCTCCTCTTCCTCCTCTTCCACCACTTTAACCTCTACTTGAGCTTCCTCACCATCTTCATCCATTCCATTGCTGTTATCATTCTCCTCATCTTCATCACTATCAGGAGCAGCTTCAGCATTGCCACCATAATCATAATCATCATCATCCTCTTCATCATCATCATCGCCATCTTCTACATCTGCTTCCTCCTCTCCTGCAGCATACGCATCAATATCCTTGCTTTCATTTCTTTCATTGACTTCAATTTCATTCTCATCCTCTGTCGGGAAAAGGGTGATTTCCATTGAGTCTGCCCTAAAGATGAGGCTTGTGTGAATAGGAAAGGAGATGAGTGAGGCAGGGATCATTCTTTCTTCATCTAGTGTATCATCAGCACATGCTGCCTGGGAGAGTATAAAAGAACTGGGACCTAGGCTATCAAAGACTCCTGGACAGAAGGCATCAAGGGGGTGAATGGGTGAGTCTGGGCTGATACTTGAAGAGGCCATAGTCATGTTCTCTGTATCAGGAGTCAAAGCAGTGGAGGGAAGATCAATAGGTCCATAATGATCATGTGATGAACATTCTTCCAGTTGCAGTGTCAGACCTTTCTGTATGGGCCTTGAATAATCACCTCTCTCTGAACTGGCCTCTTCCAATGGGCAAAGGGAACTTTCAGACTCTCCGCCTTCATCCTGTGAGTCACTGCTGCTACTGCTCCTTGTAGGGGATGTATGATCAGTCACCCAGCAAGGATGGCAACTTTCTTTGGAAATATTGATCTCCTCTACTTTAAGAGCCTCATCTTCCTCAGGGATTATTGTGTCTGTAATTCCTATCCGCGAATTCATAACAAAATCCTCAGGATGGTACAGGCAGTAATCGCCAGCCCTTTCCTCGTCTCGTTCTGCACCCAACCGTCCCCTTTCTTCCCCAACTTCATCTCCGATCTCTGATAAGGAGCTCACAAAGCAAGCTGGGGCCTCTTGTGTTTCTTCTGCAAGAAGCAGGTTGGGAGAAGTGGAGGGTGAGGTGGATGATGTATAAGAGGATGTCCAGCTCCCCCCCTCTGCTGTGATATAAGAGCCAGAAGGAGAAGTGAGAGGAGAACAGAGGTCCTCGCTGTCAGAAGGAGAACAAGGGGAGAGAGGGGAGACTGGAGACCCAGGATACGAATGATGTTTTAGTTGCGAAGAGCGGGTAGACATCTTTATTGGGGTGGAAGGAGCAGTATAGTAAAGATCTGGGTCAAGAGATGAGGGAACACCCACTCGTAGGGGGTCAACAGCATAGGCTGGCTCAGAGAAGGACAAAGCAACTGGACAGGCCAACTCTGGAAAAGAGAGTGAAGGCACTTCATGTTGACAGAGGGTCTCGTCCTCTTTCTTGTTGTTTGTTAAATTGCCATCTGTTGTGATGAGCTCTGAGGAAGAGGGGCAGGGGAGTGTGACAGAGGGTTGAACAGGGTCCTTTTCCTGATGTGATTGGCTTTCCTCTTTGCTGGTTTCAACGTGTCTCTCTTTAAATTGGGCCTGAGGATGAGAAAGCCTTGGGACATCTGGCAAAGGGATAGCCTGGCCACTTGGCTCAATCAGAGCATCCCCTTTCTGGTTGTCTGTTGTTTTAAGCAGTGTCTCTTCACCCATCACCACCCTTGTGTCGATGGTCTGAGGCTCTTGATAGTCACTTTCCACCTCAGAACCAGTCAGGACCTGGCAGAAATACATCAAACACACGTATAATGTAGCACTGGAAACCTTTTTGTTGTATGCATTTTGTAGAATTATAAACATGCCCAAACAAGTACCTACCTTTATTCGCTCCATCTTCACAGGTATATGGCGGCCACATGGCCCATGACCACCTAATTTTCCAGACAGTCTTGGTGTGTTGCGATGGTCAGAGCCTTCAGGCTGAGGCCTTGGAGTACCAGAGGAGCTGGGTGGTACATGAAATAGGCGTGGTCCAAATGGAGAAGTGCATGCAGGGAGAAGTTTTTGTGGAGTGCTGGGAGAAGGGCTAGAGCCACTGTCACTGGGGGAGGAGCCACTGTCACTTGGGGTGGAGTCAGTAGATGGGTGTCTGGTCATGTCTGAAAAGCAGAAAATAAAATCTTACAAATAATTAGAAGAATCAAAATCCAGATTTCAGAGGGAAAAAAAGATTTATCTGCAGATTTTTGTTGATTTTAAATTAAATGAGAAAATGGAATGAAATTACTAGATATGATGTGAAATACTCTCATTACACAGTCATAATCATAAACTTTATGTCTCCACTGAACTATAAACATTCAAAAATGTTGCCATAATTCCAGCCATTGAATTAAACTAAAGCCTGTAATGAACTATGTTATGGCATTTGAAAGGAAAACAAGTACTGCTGAAAACATTTCTGGAAATACTTTGACCAGTGTTTCAAACTAAATGACTGCAGTGGTCCTGCATTTTATGTGTCTGTGCAGGGTAATATACATTTTTGTTCAATTAGCCAGAAGCAAATGAACTGTAACTGAAATATAGAGCTGTCTGTCCTCTTGTCCTTTCAAACCATAATCTTATGTCATCACATGTCATCAGAGAATACCAAAATTATTTGGATGAAATGGCAAGATGGGTGAGGAAATGGGGTCACGGGGTGAGTACAAGCAAGACAGGAAAAGCAAAGATGAAGAAGAAAGAATGAAAAAATCTCATGGATCATCTGTTTCAGTTCCACTTTCTGTCTTCAATGACTTTTTTAAATATTGATGGATTACTCTAAAACAAAACAATACATATATCCCCAGAGGATGTTCTTCAGTTGTCATTTTCTATTAAGAAAGCAGAATCTCCATTTACTCTCTTAACTGGGCTATTGCCATGGTGACCTCAATTCACATGCTAATTGGACATTATGACACAAAAGTGGCTCAGCTCAGTGCCAGTCACAAGCACTCACACACTTCCTCTCTCTCTCTCACACACACACACACACACATACACACGTGTACACACATGATCTGCTCTGCTAGTAATACAAATACAGTATCATATTCACTCTATTCTGTAGCTCCATCTCTGCATCTCTCCATTTCTCCCTTAAATTGCCTCTGAGCCTCTTTTAATCTAATCCTCTCCTTAGTCCTGCCTTGTAGAAGTTAATGCAGAGCAATCCTGGGTAGTGACTCCTATGTCTCTTGTCTCAGACAATTATTATTTGTTATTTGACTGTCTTACTTTCCCTTTTTCTTCTGGCCTGTGCTTTTTTGCAACCATCATGCCCTGACTGGTGTGATGGCAGATGCAAACATCAGCACTTAGCAGTCCTGCCTGATCACTGCCTTAGTGTTGTTCTAAATGTGTAATACAGTGCGTGCTGAGTCATGCTGTACAAAATAAACCAGTGAGAGTAAAACATCCACCAAAAGCAAACCCCGTGCTATAATTAAATGTGCAGGTATCACAATGCTCAGGAAGAAAATTACTGTGATTTTTTTCATCGTGCGGGGCCTAACAAAAAGGTACAATGCATTTGCAACTGCACTGATAAATAAAAACAA
>JBBDHI010000006.1:14091827-14102012 GCA_037177115.1 Craterocephalus stercusmuscarum | reverse complement strand
GTATACACCCAAACTCATGCTTATTGTGCAATTATGTTTTTTCCTCTATAAGTTGATGATAGTTGCAACCCAAATTGTCTCACTGTTCGTGTCATGCTCCAATATATTTTTGCCAGACTAAGGATAGTAGAGATGCAGGAGAAAGAGAAGAGAATTCCGGAGGAGGGAGAGCAGAAGCTGCAGGAGATGAAGGAGAAGAGGTTGGAGAAGTGAGAGGAGGAGAAACTGGAGGAGAAACGGCTGGAGGCTCAGAGGTGAGGTTGAAAGAATAAACATGTTAGTCTGCAGATAAAGCATTGTGATAAAGTGTGATCATCTACATCAGTTCAAACACCAGCATCTACATGTTTTGTCAGATGACAAAAGCAAACTGTCCAGGTACAGTTTTATATTGATACCAGACTAGCACTAAATGATGGACATTTTATTCGGGCTAGACGAACACCCACTTCCAGCGGTGGAGGGCCCTGGGTTTTACTGACTGCATCCGCACTTGGAGCCTCGCTACGTGCTACCTAAACAGAAATATTTTGAAGACGTATACTCCTCCATCAGACTGTGGGAAGTTAAGTTAAGTTAAGTTTTGCTCTGACATAAAAAGTCTCCTCAAAGAAGGTTTCTCAACCCCCCTAAGTTAGATATACGAAGCTCAGACATCTGTCCCGTTTTGATGCTGAGTTTAACACCTCACTGTAATTAAATAAAATTAAAAATTGAATTAAAAAATAAAAAATTACAGCCAATACATGCGATCGGTATCGGTGATTGGCAGTGATTGGCATTCAGGGGTGTAGAAGCAAAAAGAGCATCTCTAGTGAATCACCTTTTCAGAGCAAGGAAGCAGCACAGCCTGTTTTTGATGCTTCCACCCTTCACAGGGCCAAACCTCACTTTTTAACTTTTTTAACTTGCTTACTTGAGGATATAAATACTGCTGTTCTATTCACGGTCTTCTGGTTTGTAATGAGCATTAAAGTCTCACAACAACTCTTAAGTAATATAGATCATTAGTCTAGCTATAGAGGAAAAACTCTTTCAGCTGCAGCAAAGCACTATGGATGAAAATCCAAGAGATTAATAGCGCCCTATAATGAACTGGGCGTTATGATGTTTTCATCTGTATTTCCCTACATACAAGGGAAAATAAAAAAAACTCCTTGAATTTCTGATCTCTTTGTGTAACAACAGTTTAAAAGCTTTTGTTTAATGTGAATGACCTCGCTGTCTGTCTTGGTTCTGCCCACGTATCCATACTAAGGTGAGAACTGATCAGTTGCATTGATCCAGCTTTATCAGTCCTCGCTGTCTATAAGCTTGTCACTTGGAGTAATGAGTCTGTCTGCAGTTGTTGGGATAAGGATCTTGGGGAGGGATCAATAGCAAAATTATAAGCAGTTGGAGTGGGGGTGATGTGGTGTCTTTTCCATCAACTTTAGGCAGAGAGGCTAACATGTTTGATCTAAAGAGGAAACATCTCAATGGTCCAAAGCAATCAGCCGGTCATGGGAACCAGTAGAGGGAGTCCAAGGTTTAAATCATGGTTGGTGAGCTACACAGCTGTTTTCTGCCATGTGGGAAACTTTAAATCATCAACTCATCACGGAAATATATTTCACTATCTGTTGATGGCTCACACTTTTTTCTTTTTCATTTCACAAGTAAAATGTGTGAATGAAAATGTTCCTATCAGCTAAGAGAACTCTTTCTCTTAATAAATCATTAGTTGTTTTTTTTTTTCAATGAGAGAGTTGAAACTATATTTGTTGAACTTGGACTCAGTGGCTTCTCTCTCCTGTAGTGCTCAGAGGCCACTCTGTTGCGGGCAACTCTCCTAATGCAGAATGAGTTATTTTTGATAACAGCAAGCCATTTAAAATTTAGAGAATAAGAGGTTTTAGCCATGCATTATTCATAGTTTCTGTAAGGGCTTCAAAACTGAAGCTTTCTACAAGCTTTCTGTCTGAATTCACAGAGCCATGTAGAGACACAACCAATGTCTCTTTTCATTTTTCACCGCCTCTCAGCTGTCACTCTTGTGCATTAGAAACATCACATATTCCCCATCACTTGCTTTTTCATTTTACTTTATTTACATACTTGGCTTGTTCTTCTGATTATTTGTGCACATTTGAATATCACATGCTTGTATAATACTTTGAGCATCACATCTTACCAGGAGATCTGCTCAGCATGTGCTAAAGTCAAAGGTCTTGGGACAGGGGTGGAGGTGCCTTTTATCTTTCTGTTTTGTGTACTTTGTTTTACAAATTTCTTCTTTACCTTCTAAATCTGTGAACCAAAACATCATGTTGAGCTTAAAACACCACTGCATAATTCTATAGTACATGCTGAATGTCACAGTTCCTACTCTCCGCAGCAAACTTTGATGTCACCTGTACCAAACACCTGCACATGGTCTCACGTTATCTTTTCTTTTCTTTTCTTTTCTTTTCTTTTCTTTTCTTTTCTTTTCTTTTCTTTTCTTTTCTTTTCTTTTCTTTTTTTCCAGAATATATATTCAGGTGCCATGGCAAGGGGTCCTGTCCTAAATATTCATACAAGACTCATTCTACTCGAGGCAGGGTTAACTCCCTTTGCAGGGAGGGGAAGTTATTCTCAAACGCAAGACAGCAATGTCTGCATGTGTCACACATGGAAAGAGAGCATCTTAAACTTTTAACAAGTAACCCAAATGTAATAAGGTTATGTTATTCATCACTAAAAGTAATTGGTCACTGTCTATTTTACAATATTGGTCATCTGCGCCAAAGCTTTCCATGCATGCATAGTCTATGAACAACAGAGGTGTGTATTGCAGTGAATCTCCCTGTAGTCTTTCATCACCAGTCATTCATGTTCTTCTGCTTCTGCTGATAAACCTTTATGCCTGGTCTATATCAACCATATTGAATTATAGGGTTATATAGAGCCTTGTGTAGTCAGTCTAGTCAGCAAAGATGCTGTTTTTACAGAGCATTTGGTTGGCTTCAGACGAGCTCTGTGGACCCTGGTGGACCTGTAGAGGGATTTAGTTTTCATCACATAGGCCTTCCATACCAGCAGATATTAACCATAAAGAGAGTTATCTCCTGCAGAGGATTCCTGGGAGCCTTGTTTATAATCCAGGCTTCCTCTCTTCTCTTTGTGTACCCACAAAGGAAAATTGTGAATCTGTAAATCATCATAATATGAGCTGTTTAAAATTCCCCAAACTGGACAAGGTAGACTAAGCAAGGAATGTAAAAATGCCCCAAACAAAATGATCTGGATGATCACATACCATTGCTTAAATCTGTTTCTGTGTCTAATTGTTTTTTTGTTTTTTTGTTTTTTTCTTTAAAAAAGTTAAAGCATTAACACCCAGCTGCTTAAATATAACCGCACTTGCTTAAGGCTGGATGGGAGAGGAAGAGTGACTGTAAAGTTAGGGTGGGTGGGGTTGGAGCATAGACAGGCTGATAGATATGGAGACAGATGATAAATATAGAGACGTGGGAACATGAGAGAAGGAGCAAGACAGGTGGATATAAAGAGAGAGGGATTCCACTTTCAGGATACAGTATGTCTCCATCTCTTTTCTCCCTCCATCTGGTGAGGCAGAGGGAGCAAAAGATGTGTGTTTGCCCTTGCAGTTTGTAATGAAGCCATGGAAGGATAGATGACTCACTTTAACACAGGCAGAAGAGAAACACACTCTCTAACATCACTCAGCTGACCCGAGAGAGAGAGAGAGAGAGAGAGTGTGTTTGTGTGTAGGTGCATTTAACATGTGTGACAACAGAGACTGATGCTGATTATATAGGAAGCAGGATGGAGGGATAAAGGTGTCACCAGGTAGACCAAGTGATAGGGAAATCTGTGCTTAGCATGTACATGCTTGTGCATGTGTAGTTGTGTTTCTGCACACTCTGGTGCCTGTTGGACATTCTATAAATGTGTGCACATAAATCTGAAATCATACATGCAAGTCTGCGCTTTCTGTGCATGTGTCCGTTAAAACATTAGTGCGCTTGTTTTTGGACAAGTTCTGACAGAAGAGTGCACCTGTGAGTCTGCAGCGTATATGTGTGCATGACGGAGAAAGACTGCATCACAGAGAGACGGATAGCGGCGTCACTGCGCTGTTAGAGGGCTTGGCGCCACGTCAGCACTTCTGCAGTTCAGCCAAGGACTCCTGCACACACCGTCCATCCATCTCCTCGATTCCGAGGTAGGGGAAGAGGGATTGAGGGAGAGAGTGAACGGGGGGAGGGAGGGATGGTAGATGAAGGAATGACTGATTCCAGACTAATTTTTTCATATACCCTTGGAAGAATCTCCTTTTATGGCTGATAGAAAAACTGCACCCTGAAATGACCCCATCATGGTCCATCTTTATGTTTGTCCATTGCAGCTTACCGACTTACCGGACTCGGTGCATCTTTCTCAGTGGAAAAAATGAGCTCATCTCATTCCCAGGGTCTGTATTTTACTTGGCTTCCTGTTGAATGATCTTCCCTTTGTGGTTTTTATCTGCAGTTTTAAAAGCTCTTGCAAATACGCAGGATTTTCTTTCATCAAAATTTCTATTGGGAAATTGTACACGTGTGCCTGACCGTCCGATTCTTTGTTAAGAATGAATGCAGACCCTCCCTCAATCTATCATTAATATAAACTAATGCTGGTCGCGCTATATGTTGTTGGCATGTAATAAAAATGACAGAGCAAAATAAAAGACTTTTCATCAAGGTGAGAGATGTAATAAGTGCAGAAGATGAAATGCGCTGTGTTTTATGGACTCAGTTTTGAAATCACAAACAGACCAAAAGCTAGCGAATGGAAATAAAAAAATAACAGAGGCTTTCAGGATTTAGGCAGAGGTAAAAAAAAAAAAAAGGGGTATAGCTAGTGATGCATAGCTGAAGATAGTTATAGGCACCCATGGAAATTGTTCATAGTAGGGTCAAAAGTTTTGACACACCCCTTGGATTTAATGGGAAAATCCAAACTTATGAGTGAATCTGTGTAAATTGCATTCACTCTTATTTACTTTCAGTGTAGACTGATGATGTTTGAGGATTTAAATAAAGAAAAAAAAAGTCACGGTGGTGTTTTTACATGGAAACAGAATACATGAATACATGACTGGGCCAATGGGGAGTGTTGTTTAAGAGTTTCAAAATGTAAAAAGAAATGGATAAAACGTAAATATTGGAAACGTTCAGAGGTAGAACAAAGGGAACAAATTAAGGAGAGCAACAAGTTATAGGTTTCAGCCAACTTGGCTGATTAGATTGGGTATGTGTTGATTAATAACATGATATGTTTTATCTTAACCGCTGTTGGAGGAATAAAAACCAAAGAACGAAAATGTCATGGCAATATCTGAAAGTTATTCCATCTTGAAAGCCCACCGCCATCCATAGTGCACTTTGATGTTAAATACCTGTGGCTCATTGGCTGTAGACACATGCATCATGTTGACAATGTTGTCAGTTTCAGTATGACTCACAACTTGTCAGTTGTCTCATTCGCTCTGTACCCCCCCCTCCCGACTCTGTTCCTGCTGTCGTTCAGCTTTATGGTGTACGTGACTGAAAAATATGGCAAAATATTGAGCTGGAACTCAAAGGTGATTATATCATATAGAAGGTTAAAGTCAGAACAGTTTAGATCTGCTGTATATGCATTGGAGATGTGCAGGCAGCACTCATGGTTTAATGCCATCTAAATTGGTTTGATTTGAATATTAAAGGGCACAAGTGGGAGTTAGAGAGAAAAAGCTGAGAGGGACAAGACATTTTGTTTTCATAAACATTCATGTTATCAGTGCAGATGTGTGTGCGTGTGTGTGTGTGTGTGTGTATGTGTGCAGATGAAGCAGATCACGTTTAACGGCTTGCCCGGGGAAATGTCATTTCTTGAGTGTGATGTAAAAGGGAAATAATTTTGGATGTGATTGAATGGGGAAAGATTTTATCTGTTTCGTTTGAAGGCTTTGTGTTTCGTCTACTGTGAAATAGGTGAGTTTGGTCTCAATGCCTAAGAGACTTTCATTGGATGAAGTTTCCCTGGAGGGACATATTCACAGTGAAGTGAATATGTTTTGTTGTTCCAAAACTCCATCTAGTCCAACTTCTTTGAGACTGTAGGTTTAAAAGACTCTTTCAGGGGTTGTTATAGCTCATATTACAACTAAAAGCCCATTTATGCTTTGCGCTACAAATGGATACAGAGCCTTTTATCCATCTTCTGTCTATTATGTGCGTAATTTGGTCTCTTTCTACGGGCAAATGGAGTAGTGCCACCAGTGACCACAGGGGCAGTGTTGAGCTGTGTAGATGATGTGTGATCAGAGAAAAGAACGAAGGAGAAAAGGCCATGATTTTCTGAAGCAGTAGTCGGAACTTGGAAAGGAGCTCTACTGTACTCCTCTCCATCAATGTATTGCCGAACAGCCATAGTACGCTTTTAAGAGATGAATGACATAGGAGGACAGTGACATTAGAAATGGACATACCATTTACGTCCATAGTCAGCACTGTTATACGAGTCAAGCTTCAAAGAGTCAAGGAAGAAGCTACAATCCTCTGACTGCAAGCAGTTTAGCCTTCTTTGCAAGATACCAGGGCAGGAGGACGTCTTTTAACAAGATCTCTTTCAGTTTACAAGCCAAAGCAAATATGGACTGAGCCCCACCTCAGCCTACTGTACCTGCAGCAACAGAATCAGCTGTTATTATGTAAGGTGTGCCATGCTACCATTGACTGAATGCCAGATGTAATCATCTCACCTGAACATAATCAGGTGAGTGGCCATGCCACTACAATTATGCGTATTCCTTGCCCTGCAGCGTCCTAGGCAGAAAGACAATACTGGAGGAAACAAGGAAAAGAAAACAGTAAAGGTTACAGAGCAAAAGAAAAGGTTTTGGGCACAGACTTTTACTGACTGGAAAGAGCTCAGAGAAGAGACAGGACCCAAGACGCATGCCAAATTAGCCTTGTTTGGCGGTACCAAAGTGCAAAAATCTGCCAAACACCCCCCCCACCCCTTTTCTTTTTAGCTTCTCTTTTCCAGCATTGTAGCAAGCAGAACAATAGTTTGCGTTTTGATAAACAAATATGCTTTCACTTTGCCTCTGATTGATGATGTGCCCTGGCTACTTGGCCAAAGTGATATCCCTTTGGTTGACTGGTCAGTGTGCATGACTTTCATTTCATTTAGTTTTGTGGGTTTGTTTTGAACAATAATTAGTAAATTTAGACCATATTGCTTGACCCGACTGGAGGGGACGAAAGAGAATAAAAAATAAAACAGAAATGAAAAGAAAAGAATGAAGAAAACTGAAAAGGGAAAGGTCTAAGCTCTGAATGACTGATCTTATTTTTTCCCCTTTTTATTGGTGCTACTTTTGTTCTCTTTTGAAAACAAAAAAAAAATCTAGCTCCCATGCAAAAATGTGAAACCATTGCAACTTGATTTGTCCAACAGGTTTACTGAGATTTAGCATTATCAGCTTTTCTGATGCACGTGTCACTGCATCTGGCATTTGCTGTGATTGTGTGAGCAGTAGTTCCCTCATACATGCTACCAACAAATATGTCCGTTTGCTGATGTTCTGGAGGTCACATTTTTTGGAATCATTAATTCATTCTCACACATTTTCAATGATGTGTCTCTTTATAGTCCTATAATGTTTAATAATGCACTAATTACTCTCTAAACCAAAAACATATAGGTTTCCATTGTTGTAGGTTGACATGCAGGCATATATATTTTATCTTCGATGTATTTCCATTAAAATAAACAGAAAAATCACCATATTCTATTGCTATTCTTAAAAAAGAAAAAGAAGTCAAATATATGTGCATAATGCACCAATGGTGATAATGAACACTCCTTCTGCTAGACAGAATAAAAGTTTGAACTGATGAAAAATAGATGGTAACTCAAGCTGTCAAGGAGTTTGAGCTTTCTAGAAGTTTCAGCAGAGAAAACCGCCCTGAAGTCAATCCACATCCACTTTAACTCATATCAGATAATTAACTGTCAGCTTAACCTTGATATATGAACAAACACTTAATTAAAAACACCCTGTTTAATGTGAAGTAAGTTTATTTCCCCTTTATAAGGGTACATAAAGACCTGGATCTATAACTTTTGTCCTAGAGATATAGATTTCATCCCTGTCAGGGGGCAAACAATCCTCCCATTCACTTGTCTGCTTTTTCTTTTTGTGGTACCTCGAACTTCAAAGACCAGAATTGGAGTTTTTAGTTTTCAGGCCCCTCTTTACGAAATCAGCTGCTGGTTTGTGTACGGGACAAAGAAGACAGACTTCAAACATATCTATTATACAGCCCTTTCCTCTAATCTATATCTTTTAACTTTCCGGTATTTCTGATAGATGATTATGTTATGTATCTTTCTTTTTTTCATGATCTATTTTGCTACAGTATCTTTTATAATTGTAATATGCCTTTATTCTTGTCATCTCTGAAATCTCATCGTAATATTGAGCTGATGTTTTCATTTATTCTATTGTTTTTATTGTCCTGTTGTTCTATTTCTTTTCTTTTGTAAAGTGCTTCAGGTGCTTGATAAAGTGCTATATAAATAAAGTTAAGGTGATTTGAATTCCTGGTAGCAGAACATTTAAAAATCCAGCAAATGTGAAGCTAACTCTGTTCACTCTAGGTTCGGCCTTTGTAAAAGTATAGATAACATTTTCCCCTTTATCTCAACAGTCTCTGGTCTTCTGTGGCTTCAAAAGCAGTTAGCAATACAACAGTTGTCTTACCTCAGAGGTTGCCCAAGGGTAAACTGCTAGGAATGGAAAAGATTTGGAGATTTGAAGGGGTACAAAAAGAAAGCTGAGGGATGCCTTAGTCACAGGGTTATGAAGCACTTTATCACAGCTTTCCTCTGACGCTGCAGCACCTCCGACATTATCAACCTGGCACTTTGTGAAAACAAAACTCTGTGAAATAAACTGCAACACTGCAATCCTCAAAGAAACACTTCAAACATTTGCATATTCCAAGTATTTTGTAGCCAAATGTCTCGAAATGCAAATCTGGGATCAATTATATTTTGATCAGTCTGGCGAATTACTGTTGTTTACATTTTTGTTCTAGTTTTTTTTTTCTTTTTAGCAGTTTCATAATCAAAGGCTTTTCTCTCACTGCATCGTGTTGAACTCTGTGTTGTAGTGGAGGAAAAAATTGAAATGCTAAGATTTCAGCATACAGTCATTTTTTGTTTTTTTCTTTAAATCTCCTTGTTATTTTACACAAACATACACGCTGTTGTAAAGATGAATGCAGTATGTATACACTGACACAAATACATGTGGACAGACAGTCTTTTAACTTGTCTTATTCATAAAGAACTTCAAGCCTTTTCACTTGAACGATCGAGAAATAATTCTCCCAAATTCAATGATTCCTCCACACTCAGCTCCTTTGTGATTACACACGTTTTACTGAAGACTCACATAATTAATCTAGATCTTCAGTTGTTGTCTGCCCTCTTCCTAGCTGGTGATAAATCACATCGCTATCCAGTATTCTCCTCCGATCAAGTCAAGGAGGTAGATATATTATGACTATCCTATTATCCATACAATGAGTTAGTGGCCATGAACTTAATAAATGGTTATGTAGTGCAGCTTTATCTTCCAATAAAGGAAAGTGGTGTAGGGAGGGGTGTTTCTCTTGCTCTACAGTACCTCAGTTTGTCCATAGCAGCATCCTGCCATGCAGCAAGGTTTGGCTTCTAATTATTAACTTAAAGCTGTAAATTACTTTGTCCTCAATTTGGGTCATAATATTGAAAAACGCTGACATAAAATCGGTATCAGTTAAGCTTGTCAAGAGCTCTAGGCCATTTCACCCATTGTTTTTCTTTAAGAAAGACAATGCAGTATCTTCTTGAGGCCGCTTGGTCCCTTTGTTGATCATTCAACCACAACTAAACATCTCAATGACTGATCATCATGGAATTTTGTACCAGCAATTGTGGATCCCATAAATCGCAGTACTGTAAGGACTGCTTCCTTTTATCTCTGGTGTGGTTTTGAATAAAATCTCTCTATCTCTCGATCTGTCTCTCGATCTGTCTCTCGATCTATCTATCTATCTATCTGTCTGTCTGTCTGTCTGTCTGTCTGTCTGTCTGTCTGTCTGTCTGTCTGTCTGTCTG
>JBBDHI010000006.1:13960328-13971581 GCA_037177115.1 Craterocephalus stercusmuscarum | reverse complement strand
TAGTATTTTACCTCAGTAGTGGAGAGAATATGGTCACTTGGTGCAGCAGAGCATTATTATTATCATCATCATCATTATTATTACTATAATTATTACTATTATTCTCCCAAAAAGCAAAATCAGAATGAAAAATTCACTGTGTTTCAGTGCAGGGAGAAAACTAGTAGCTATAGGCTCACTATTGTCTCTGTGATCATTCTCATCATCCTCACCTTCACCAATGTCCCAAAATATATGCTGTCATACTATATCTAGATGCCAGGAGGAAGCTGTGTTAGTATTAATGTCTCTGTCCTGAACAGACAGAGGAAGAGGAGGTGAAAAGTTTTTGAGGAAGTGCATGCGTCGATCAGTTAAATCCTTAAGTGGGCAAATCTCAAGGAGAAAAATTGTGCTATCTTCATCATATTCATCATCATGGACAGGCTCCAAAGGAGGCAAGGTTGGGCAGAAGGGAAGAGGGGGGGCGAGGAAGGGTAAGGAAGGAAAGCAAGGTCGTATTCTGACCAAAAATATATTGTCTGCAGTTCAGTCTTTAAGGATAATGGTAATTTATGTCTGCAGTTTTGTCAGTTGTTTGATCTGTTGTAGGTTGTCATGCATCTAGAGGGCTGATCGGAGAGAAGGGGCCTTTGAAGCAGGCAGACTCATAGTGCTTGTTCAGGTAACTCTTGAGCGCGAAGGTCTTGTTGCAACGTTTGCACTTGAAGTGCTTGAAGGCCGAGTGGGTCTGCATGTGAGCCCGCAGGTTCGAGCGGTCTGCGAAAGCCTTCCCGCAGTGAGCGCACCCAAACGGTTTCTCGCCCGTGTGCGAGCGCATGTGACCCTGTAAAAGCCATGGACGACTAAATGCTTTCCCGCACACGTCACACTTGTGCTTGAGGTCGTGCGTGAGCAGGTGCATGGCCATAGCGGGCATGGATACGTACACCTTCCCACAGGTCGGGCATTTCTTTGCCAGCTTGCTGTCCAGCGAGCGGTGTGTCTGTTTGTGCCGGCTCAGATTGGAAGACGTGGCGTAGGTTTTGCCGCACTCATTGCAGGTGTGCCTCTGGATGCTCCTGGGGCTTCCAAGAGCTTTTCTTCTCGAGCGGCCATCGGTGATGAAGAAGGCATCGACTGTGTAACCCTCACTCACTGCCGTGTCTCCGTTGATGTAGCCGTCTGTGATTTCGGAGCCCGGGCTGTCGGGAGACTCGGAGTCAGGAGCCCCATAGTCGCTGTGGATACCATCGTACAGGGGATCAGGAGAGGGCACCTTGATTCCACCATCACTCTCACCATCATACACAACAGGGCTGATGTAGTCACTGATGTAACCAGCTGGGGAGGGAAACAAAGAAAGAGCAGGATTAGGTGAAGAAAAAGTATAACCTGGCAATAAGAGTCACTGATGCACTTCTGATAAAACCAAAGAGTACATCTATCATATTTAAAATGTCTTGTGAAGAGAAGAAATCAGGTTTTTTTATCCCTTTTAACTGATGAGCATTAATTGACAGATGGAAACAGTGGCAGAGTGGGTGAGAAATGTTCCTCTAGCTCATCTGTGATTAGACACAGTATTTTTACATAACAGTCATAATCTTCTTTTTAAGAGATTACACTGTTCTTGACTTCATTTCACTCTGAATATCAAGGTATGAATTTGAATAACCTTGGATTTTTCAGGAATGAAAGTGTGTCTGACACACTGACAGTTGCAGTCCTTCAGCATCTGTCCTGCTGTAATACTGCACCAGCTACGTCCAAGACATCTACTCTGCGTTTATCCTGCATATGTGGCAAGGCGTGGAATCAACTCCCAGTCAGCACAACTGCAGCAATAGTAGCTACTTTTTTAACTAATTTGAAACATCTGCTCAGATCTAAATTGGCTTTTTTAAGACAGAGCATCTGTCTCTCTCCCCCCCCCACCCACCCACCCCCCACCCCCCCGGGCACCTGTGGCTGGAAGTAGTGTATTGGAAAAAAAAGGTGTTCAGCTTTAGTCCAGAGATAATTTAGCAATATTTTATTCTTAGTCGTGTAGTTAAAACCCTCACCCTGTAAGAGATAGCTGTGCACAGGCTGACCCTGAACTAATGAAAAAAAGGGGGGGGGGAAGAAAGTAAAACAGATTTAGTGTGAGAAAAGGAGCATCAGCACCATGGACAGTTCTAGGTCCATGGCACAGCAGATCTGCTATAGCAGACCTGCTATACAAGCCCACTTTCATTTATTTCTCCGACAACTTGCTGGACAAGTTTCCACATTCATTACTGTGTTGCACCCTGCCGTCACCTGGTCCTGATACAAGCGCATTTGAAAATGTGTGTTCCTACCATCTACATGTACAAAAACATGTGTCTCTTTTAGCCTTCAAGCACAGAGATTCAAGAGATGCATGTTTGTCTGTTTGGATCAAAGTATGTCAGAGGGCACATGGGGTTTGTTTTGTTTATGTAGGGTCAGCAAACTACACTGATATAACAGCAGGAACACTAATCATGGCTCTACTGAATTTAGCTGGGTGGTGTGAATGAACACAGCTGATAATTACTGTGTTGTATGTTGATTTGAACTGTCCCTGAGCAAAGACATCAATAAGCATAGAATGTTGACACTTATTAACAGCAATATCACCTTTTCCAGCTTATGTCTCTTAGATATGTCTAAATATCTTAATTACATCTTTTAAACAATCTCTAAACCTTTAATGGAACTTCTCAAAAAGAAAAAATAATTCATCCAAGTTACACAGTCATTTGTAAGAAAAACCTTTATTCATAAAATTTCTGCCAACAATATTTTTTATTATAATCCATTCCTTCTCTGTGAGGAGCATTTAAAGATACAGAAACAACAAAGGCCCATGTGGCACACCTATCTGTCTACACATAATAGCACCCATTCATATCTGCACGGTCCCGTGTGAATAAAGACACGCTTCCGTCAACCACACGGAACACAGATGAGAAATGAAGCCAGTTGTTCTTAGCGCGGTGCACAGTTGCGGTTGGGATCTGTGCTGTGATGGATGTGGAAGCTGCATTAAGGTGTAAACATCAGACGTTAGGGATGGAGACAAAAAAGGTGGCCGGGAGAGGCTGCGCTGCGCTGCTGCTGCTGAGGAAGCAGATCGCGTGTCAAACCTGGCAGCGCTTGTTAACCTCTGCTTTATAAACGCTCCACAGACAGCTTTGCGCGAGTATGTGCGTATGTGCGCGTGTGTGTGTGTGTTTGTGGGGGCCTGCTGTGCAGAATATACGCATGTTAGACGCATGTTGGAGCTGGCAGTGTCCATCCACTTATCAGTGACACACAGGTGGAGGCAAAGCCTTGGAAAATATGGCGCATAGTTACAGGTTGAGGATGGGAAGTTTGCCGCTTGAGCAGCGCAGGGCCACACAAAACAATCAGTTATGCTTTCCTTTCATTACCCTCTCTTCAACACTTCATAGTTACTTTAAATGAGAACATTTTGCTTCCTGTCCCCATTAAAGGACTTAGCAACTGCAGAGATGCAAAAAGTGAAGCGTTCACTGAAAAAGTCTTCCTGTAGAGATCAGCCAACTCTGCAAAATGAAGCAGGAACACCTGGACAGGATGCTCAGGAAAATAACATGCAGCGTGTCGGCAATCGGCCTCTGATAGGGTCGATTTAAAATATAATCGCTCCTGCTGGTAATGTTTTTGGGCTATCAAAGAATATCCAGGCCATTTATGCTGCAACTTTTAGTCTTTCAAGCTATTCAAATGACCAAAATGTCGTTTCCCTTTTTAAGATTATTTACCTTTTTATTAACCTTTTTATCACGGTGGTTCTCAGGCATTTTAACTTCTGAACCTTACATCGTGTTCATAGAAGAGCCATGTGGTAGCACTGACGAACAACTGGGGCTTTGCCTTCTGTAGGGCCAACAACACTTTGTCTTTATTATTTTGTCGCGTTACTCGTCATCCTACGTGGGAGGGGAGAGTCCCGGCTGACTGTGAGCCAGAATCGATTCAACAGGCGGGACGCGCTTGATTTAATTAATTTTACGAGTGACCTTTCCGCTTCGGTGTTACCTCAAACGGACAAAACGCTTAGATCAAGCCTGGTTAATGCAGTTCCTGAGAACTAAGTCTTAGATTATGCTGAAGGGTAACCCCCGCGCAGTGAGCAGAGTGTGTCGGGTGGTGTGATTGACAGCTTTTTAGTGTTTTACTGTCCATCTCATTGTGTCCTTAGCTGATCTCATTCCATCTTCTGGAGTGTTTGGTCTTGCAGTCTGTGCTGTACTTCTCCATTTTGGCTTTATTTTACAAATTTCAGTGCACTGGTCGGTATTTTAGTGATTAGGTCTTTGAAGCTTGAAGAAAAGTAAGACCCATGTGATAACTCTGCTGTCTGATGTCCTACCTGATTTCCTAGTCTGCCATACACACCATCATTACTCTGGAGCTTTTGAACAACATTAAATTAAGTTTCCAAAGCAGGGACTGCAAGAAACTACGAATAATGATACAGGTTCAAAATACTATCACCACATTGGATAAAATGGAACAATGAAGCAAGTGGCTCTCGTGTCAGGACCATGCCAGCATGTATCACGTCCTGTTGTAATCCCCTAAAGGAGAACCGCCAGGAGCACAGCAGATACATTCACCTATTTTTTCCTCATACATGTAGTTTTATTTCTTAAAACAACCCTCCCTCCTGACACCCTCCTCTTTAGATCGATTTGTTTCAGAGACACCTGTTAGTCTCGGCTGTGTAGGCAGTCTGACCTACCTTTGTCATGCAGCCGAAGGCTGAGGTCTGCTCGGTGCCGGTAGGCGTTCTCTAGATCCGCCCCGGTGGAGAAATCATCCAGTTTCACCTTTTTCACCAGGAAAGACCTTGGCATGATGGTGAGGCACCGGCACACTCACAAACACAACGACACACGACACTCGCAAACAGCCGACGGCCTGGCCAGCGTGCTGATCCGTCCGTAACTCACCAACCAACTCGTCGGACCAGGAGGAAGATTGTCTTCAGATTGTGAGGGAAGCGCGAGCTGTGAATTGATCCGCTGAAAGAGTTGACCAGCTGTTGTTTGTTCTTTATGTTTCTGCTTGAGTCCCCGCACCTGTCCCCTGCCTGCCCGGTTTAGTCCTCGTGCAGAGGAAAGGATGGAAAATGCAACTTCAGCACCGGACAGCTCCCTTTGGGGGGGTGGCTGCCTCGTGTTCTTTGAGCTCGCGGGCAGGCAGAAGACCAGGAGATCGACAGCTCCAGAGCAGTCAGGATATTCCCAAAAAGAGAGACAGGGAGAGAAAAGAAATAACAGAAAAACAAAAGGCGATGGAAGACACCCCGCGGCGCGCTCGGGCCTCTTTAAAGAAGAGGAGGTGGAGGGGGAAGAGGAGGAGGAGGAGGGAGGGATGTTGAGAAAATAAGAGGTAAAAAGAACTGGAAGGGTGATTTTGGAAGCTTTTCCGATTTAAAAGAAAATGTTGAACTCCCTGTCCTGTCCTCTCTGCCACAGAAACAGTCCTTAGGTCCCGTGAAAGATGACTACTCAGGTCGGTTAAGAATCACAAAAAGACTGCGCGGATGCATGGATCAACAGCATCCCCCCCCCCTCTCTCTCTCTGTATCCCTCTCTCTTCTCTCTTCCCCTCGTCTCTCTCTTTCCGCAGCTTCCGCGAGCTGTTCCCGTGAGTGTGCCGTCTCCCGATCAGCTGTTGGCATTTATACAGCGCAGTGCGCGCGCGTGAGCGAGAGAGAGAGAGAGAGAGAGGATGGAAGGATGGATAGACACACGGGTGGAGGGAGTGCTTAATTTAATCCATCCCGCATCCCCGGGGAGCGGCGACTGGCCCGGATGATTTATTGAAGCTGTTATCACCCCCCCCCCCCTCTCTCTCTCTCTTTCTTTCTGTCTTTCATTCTCCTTCTCCCTCCTTTTCCCTTTTTTCTTCATTTTTTTGAGTGCGTGTGTGTGTGTGTGTGTGTGTGTGTGTGTGTTAGTTTCTGTGTGTGTGAGACAAGACGTCATGTTTCGGGGAGATAAGAATGGAAATTACTGTTATGTTCTTTTTTTAAGCACTCATCGATTTGATTCAGTGTGAAATATGCGTTTTAAATATTGTCCCATTGTTCGCCTTTTTTGGGACTCGGTATAAACTATTTTTCCTTCTTTTTTTCTTTTCTTTTTTTGCATCTCGTCCCCTCCTGCTAAACATATTCTGCCTTTGTTTTTTTCACCATCACATAAATTTAAAGGTGAATATTAACTTGCAGGCTGAGAGCCTAGTAATTATCATTATTGTAGCCCTGAAGGAAAAAGGGGGTGCGGATCAAATGCAGTGTTTTACAGTGAGTGCCAGATTAATATGAAGGTAGAGTAAGGGTCACACCGGGTTCATTGGCAAGGTTTTGTGTAAGATGTCGGCATTATGCAGAAACATCAAAGATAATTTGATACATTATTGAATAATATTTATTTAGACTAATTTCATTCTTGTGCTCTTTCCATGAGAATCCCATTGTGTCCACAAGAAAAATACTAATACATTTTAAAAAGGTTAAAAATGTGTCTGTTATGTTTGTAAATATGGAGCACATAATGAAGACATTTAACTGTAAAGTCAGGCACCATCTAAAACCTCCTAAATTCTATATTTTACTAATAAACTAATACTAACAAATGCTCAGATCAGAACAGCCAGAGTCTGGGACAACAAGCTGTCTCTGTTCTAATGAGGCGACTGGACTGATGGATGCACTGACTTGTGTTTGTGGGCTGTTAAAAGTTGCTGCATACCTGTTAAAGGTTAAAGGACTCTCACTGGATCATTAAGGGCCAAAGAGAAACTCCTTAAAGGGATATTTCAGTGTTTCTGAATTGGGGTCATGCAGTACTAGTGGACAGTGACTAGACTGCTCTGTGTTTGGGAAATCAGATGGTTTCTCATCAGGTGAGCTTGAGCTAAAAGCATATTAGACTCATCCCTTCAAAAAAGAAAAACATAATAACTTCCAGGGAAAGAGCAACATTGTGGGTTTACTTTGCCACTCCTGCCTCAGGACTCAGACATAGTAGACCAACATTCCCCATAACATGTCGTGCATCGTGTCTTGCATTTGCCTGTCTGCTTGTTATTCCTCTGCTGTATGCAGGCAGTGTTTAAATACAGGATTAACTTGAAATGTGGCCCCTTCTTTGTTTAGTTTTTTTTTTACTGTTGTTGTTTCCTGTTGATCTTTGAGTTTTTGAGATGTTAAAAGTTGCTAAACAGCCTTTCCTATTCCAAAAGAAACCTCCCTTGAACTCATTATTAGCCAGAAATGATACATTTCATGCGGGTCGGGGTACAATTGGGAGTATTCTTACAGATCCAAATTGTTCATTTGGACAAGTTTGTGTATCAATTTCATCTCATCTTTCTTCTTTGACCTCGTAAAAAGTCCCTTCCTTTTCCATCTCAAGCAAATGATTAACCAATCAGATACAATCACTGCAGACAACTTCTTTGCATAAGTTATTGGAGGAATGCTCGTCTTTCTGTCTACATTTAAAGCATATCCATAATTCTTCAATTTATTAATCCTGTGAGGTGCCTACATAGATGGATAAGCAAGAGGAGAAACAGGTAAGACAGTTACACTGACTGGGTCCATGTAGTATGATATTGCCACACAGTGATGTAATAGATATCTGTTTGAGTGCTTTTGAATACACTGTGGATTGTGTTGCTATACTGAGGTGCAAACAGCTGTCTGGCAGGGCAAGTTTATTTTCATGGCACATTTCATGTACAAGACAATTCAAAGTGCTTTCCATAAAACATTAAAAGCATTACAACGGTACGAAGAGGTAATTTAAAATTAAAACCAAGAGAAAGGGAGATAGGTCATATTAAAAAGACCACTGAAAACAAGGTAACGTTTAAAAATACAAGCTGAAAAGAAGCAGCACAGATTTGGACTTTCAAATAAAAACTATTTAAATGCAGTAGGAAATAGGCGGGTCTTTAATCAGGATTTAAGCAAACTTGAGTATTTCCGCTGATCTGAGGCTTTCTGGGAGTTTGTTCTAGATATGTGGAGCACAGAAGCTGAATGCAGCTTCTTCATGTCCGGTTCCGACACTGGGAACTGATAAAAGACTGGACTCCGAGCATTATCACAGTTTTTGGTAATAATGTCAGAGTAATAGGACCTCCCTGTATTCCTCAGTTAAGTTTTTCTACATTTCATAATGAACCTGTTTCCAAAAACTCCCTTTTTTAATTTTTCACTAGTGTGGACTTTCTCCATGGAGATTTTACCTTCCAGAAACAATCTTCACCTTTGCAATAGCATCCGCAACATTTGACATTTTGGCATTGAATCTGGCGACAAGCTCAGTGACTGAACCCACTGACAGGGCAGTGGGAAAAGACTTGGTTAAACATCTGGCTCGTAATTTAACTTAAACACTGTTTTGTCATAATCCTTGTGATTTATAGAACCCCAATCATGAAAAAAGAATATCCATGAAGGGTCAATTTTTCTTTACTGGTATGGTTGGAGTTTGTCCTATCAACTCTGACTTTATAATTTTTGGATGACTATAATCTTGTTGCTGTTTTACTTAAAATATTGAACATTTGAATGGGATTTTAAATGCAGGAAAACTTCAGAGTTTAACTGGTTTTATAAACACAGATCAACAAGCAAAACAAGGCCTTTCCTGTTGCATAGTAGTAAGATTATCTGTCCAACGTACCCCTATCATCCAAAGGACAAGTGCGCTTTTACAGTGGGCGATATTATACAGTAATCTGCAAGCTGTGTTTCTGGTTATCACAACTCTCTCAGATAATAACACGACAGTAGTGGATTACTTTTGACTGAAATGTTGACATCAACACCAGATGGTGAGACAGAGAATAAGCTTTGTGCTCTCTTGATTAGTTGTTAAATTCTAAAAACTGATCAGGCTTTTCCCTTTTTTGTCTTTAAGTTGTGACAGTTTTAGTGTTCAAATGAGATAGTATAGTTAGGATACACGTACTTCTGTAAAGAAAATGTGAGCTGTTCCCATTTTTGCTGCTCATACTGCAGCATCCTCTGTAAAAATGAGTGTTAGGTTTACACCCAAGTCTTGTGTTCCCATTAAAGCGAAGCTGAGCCAATCAATTAAAAAGCTGTATCTACTCCACTGTCTGAAAACCTACTACCAACAACACTAAATGCCAACTTAACTCTTTCACATTTAACTGAAAGGCTGATGCTAGAGAGGATGGTATTGAGTATTTTTCTGACCAGTGTATAAAGCGCTATGGACACTGACTGAGAATCAGTAAAGATGACCCATTTGGAAAGAATCTAGCTTGTTTACACTGCGATTTAAGGATATTTCAGTTCTTCCTCCTCTTATCAGTTATTCTAATTCTTAACGCGAGGCAGCTTCTTAAAGAAGCCCACAGGACTCATTTTTGGGGCAAGGTCTGAGGAATATTTATAAAACAGAGAAATTTGCAGAATTTGTCCTTTCTTTATATAACCGTGTAGCAGCTATTACCATAACAAGCTCACTGAGCCATGAGACCTTGGTAAAAGTTATCTGCCAGCTAAAAATCCCCTGGGTCGCCCAAATATTTGCATCATGTTTCTGTCCCGGTGGCCTCTCTGAAATGGTACAGAGACAGAAAGAAGACATGAATCTTCTTTAAATATCATCATATAAAATCCACTTTGTCATGCACATTGACGCATCACATAAAATTCTCATTTAGCTGTGAAAAGTCACAAATAACTTGCTACATTAAATCTGACATCTCAACAAGTAAAATACACAATCATATAGCAACTTGACTTTGCCTAGTGTAAATAAATAGACGTATTTTTCCATTCATCTGTACATGAATACATTATCAGTAGTAGTAAAAGTGAATGTTACTGTCATTCTTTCAAGCGGTGTTGCATTGTGCTGAATAAGTCAAAGATGCTTTTGTGTGTACACGAGCGGAAGAATTTCTGGGGAAAATGATTCACAAATTAAACCCTGACAGTGTAGAAAAGTTTCCAAATTCACTGTCATATGACGCATTTTGAGTAAAAGTTGTGTTCAGGCCCGTTTTTCCCCCCAGTTTTTAGACACATCTTTCTTGAGTGGGACCTTGTTTAATCTGCAGCCTTGCTGGTGAAGTAAATTAACTCATAATCTCTGTCAGTCAGACAGATGGAGGAGGACAGTAGAGATGTCAAGTTAAAGAGGCAGAATGAGGATGATTTGCAGAGGAATGAGGGCACTGCTCATGAGTTTGTTTTCATCGCTGACAGTGATGATGAGAAAGGTGGTAATGATGAAGCTGAGTAAAGTGAGGCGTTTAAGTCATGCACGGTTATCTCTGGGTCAGAGAAGTCACATGTACAGAAATAAGCCTGCTGGGGTTCATCGGGCTTCACTATGACTAACATGATAAACTGAGTGTATTTCCTATTGATTGCAGACTTCATGATGGGTACAATATGTGTGTGTTCAATGTTTTTGATGATACATCATGACTCTGAAAGCATTCTTGGCAGTATATGTGTGTTTGTGTGTGTGTGCGTGCTGGTACCAGTCCATCTGTTGTTCTTAATCAGGAGGAGAGCAGATGAGTTCCGTCACCTGGAGACTGGCTCAGGGAGGTCCAATTAAACACACACATGTAAACACGCACAACTGGCTCCATACACTATACACAACTGCCTCTACAACTGCAGTCCAGTGAAATTATCTCCAAAATTAACAACATATTTTATCATCATCACAGGCTATGCAGGCACACATTCACACACAGACGTACGAAAAGGCATGCAGCTTACATCAAGCTAGGTCTCAGTACACACACAATCCACACACACACACATATCGGAGGAGTTTCAGAGCAGTGAGAAGTAGTCTACAACATTGTTTTTAAACCCAATATTAAGCTAACTTGTCTCACTTTAAGGAGTCATATTGTCCATTTTCTAAATGAATTTGACTGCTTATTCAAAGCTCTAAAATGACGGCAACTGTGCAAATTTCTGTATCAGACAGAGAATGTGAGAGTAATGTCTAAAGATAAAAGTGGCAGTATTTCACTGCAGCGAGCATGAGTGTGATTTGCAGCCAAAAGTGGAAAGCACTGAGCATTGTGTCACTGGTGTCATCCTAACACTTCACAAACAGCTACACACTTTATTTCTGGAAGAGAAGTTCTCCTTGAATTGAAATTGGTAACTTATAGTCGTGTTTTTGGCTGTAGCACCCAGTCAGACAG
>JBBDHI010000006.1:13844372-13858816 GCA_037177115.1 Craterocephalus stercusmuscarum | reverse complement strand
ATTGTCAAAAAAGATAATCATGATTTTACCAATTATCACTATTTTATTTATTTATTTATTTTTATTCCCCTACGCTAGAAATGTGTACCATCGCAAACACTCCTTATAGGTCTTTAAAGTTTCAATTAGTCCTCTGAAAATGTATTAACTCTTTGCATTAGAAACCAACAATGTTATTATTAATATTGTTTTAAAAATCCAAATTGCCATTATCTTGGTGAGAAAAGTTTATTTTGAGCACTTGGCTGCCATATCACAGCGGTGAACCCAATCCACCAAAAACGACTTTATTCGTATTTATAACATTTTTTTGATAGTTTGTAAATATAATTTCATTTTCAAGTGTCCAGACACAGTTATTACTTGCTTTGGGCTTGTACAGTAGGTGCTTATCGCAGCAGTGAACCAAATCCAACAAGAACCAATTCAGTTTATTTTCAAGCCCATAGGATGATCTACCTATCAAAAAAAATTTTTTTTCATTCCTTGTGCAAGTTGAGCAGGTCTGTTATTGTTCAGACATGATCAGATAAATTGAAGGTTTTGAAGAATCATTAATTGTGATGCAATTAATTCTGAAATTATATTGACTAGAAGTTCATCTTTTGAAGTTTGAAGTTGAATAGAAATTTGTTTGTGTACATTTAAAGCAGCATATATTTTAAACATTCCTCCTAATTAAAGCCTTAAACAACATGACTTTAGATCTTAATTGTTAAAGCTAACAATAACGTCTGATTTTTACACACTTCACTGTTGGAAGTGTGCATTTCCACATCAAATTAGAATAGACATTTTTGGTTGTTAGAACAAAGCAAACATTAATTAATCCACTAGTTTTACTTTAAACATTTCCTACAAATGATCGCTGTACTGATATTTAATCTGTATTTTTAGTTTTCTTTCAAGAGTAAAAATGTTCGTTTGGTTTGCTGATGAGTAAGGGTGGGACAACACATCGATCTACATCGGTCATATGGTCAATGAGGCAATGATATTAATCCGAAATCACAACATCGGCCATAAATCAAGTAACCAGTTATCAAACGCACTTTTATTTTGAACATATTTTATTTTAAAATGAATGTTAATGCCAGAGTTCAGGAATAAAGAAAGATTAAATGATGATCTAGTTGCTTTTTGTGATATTGATTTGAATGGAAACAATTGTTTTCAGTGATGATCACATCGAATTGTGGCTTTAGTGAATCGTTACATCCCTAGACAGCATACATAAAATGATCTCCTATAATGTTGTTGTCTTTTACCTCTTTTCATAACATTTACCTGGTCACATGCACATACGGTTCATGCCTCACTCTCCCACATCCTGTCACTGTCTGTCTTGTTTTACTTCTGTGGAATCACTACATGTTTTGCAATCAAGGGTATGACTTGGTATAAAGTGACTTCAGCCGTTTTGGCACTTTGGGTTGTGTATCTCAGTCACACCACAGAGATGGAGCTTCAGGCCACCTTGTTCCATTTCACTCCTCTTATATTAGGCCATGCCTTGTTCTGCTCCAATTCAGAGACATTACAACTGCTCAGAAAATCAGCACTATCCTCAGTGTTGTCTTGGAAACCATTGAGCTTATCAAGTTCAAATGACCCAAGGACATCTTGCAAACTTGATTAGCACCACTGCTGGTTTTCTTGTTACAGATGCTTCTGAAAAAATGAGGCTGAAATAAATGGAATTTCTTTTTGTAAAATGTAATAGAATAAATAAATGCATTCGTTGGAATAAGCACTTTTACATTGCCAGTTGTTTAATATACGACTTTGCAGCACAAACACAAATCTTCCTCTTTCATGTTCACTCATACAGATCTCCCTCCCTTCCTCCTAATTTTCTTTGATACATATAAACATAAAATCCCCAGAAGGGAGGCTCCACAGTCTCGGTCATAAACTCTGCATACTCTTGCTGAGTTTTTCCAAGTGGTTGAGAAATGGTGGTTGCGCAATCTCCAAAGAGAGATTAAGCCTTTAGAGAGGATGAGAGGAGGGGAAGATGAAGAAAGACACAGAAGGATGCGAAGGAGGAAATTGTGTTCATGTAGGGAAGTAGTGACGGCAACTGCTCTTGAAAGACAACATCACTAAGAGAGGAATAGGGAAGTGGGGGTGGGGTGGCTGGGAAAGAGCGTGCAGGATGCTCAGCATGGCGATGTTAGGGAAAGACGGAGGGAGCGTGATATGTTAACGGATTAGGGAGAGAGTGTGGCGATGGAGGGATGGGGAATTATGTCTGTTTAATGTCACATGGAGCCAGGCTGGTAAAAAGAGACTTCAAAGAAATGTAAACTTAACCGACATGCACTCACAAACATGCAAATCACACACAGAAGCAGAGCCTGAGGCTGGTGTGAGCACTGAGAAACCTTAGGTGTCCTCTGCCATGCCTGATTAGAAAACAGTGAGTTAAGAGGAATTGCAGAGACAGCTGTGAGAACTAGAATGTGTGCCTGCTTTTATTCTGCGTACATGCAAATAAATCATCTCTGCCGTGCCTTGAAACGTTAATGTGTACTACTTCTACATTCCTTGTAATTTGATAACATCCAGGGAAGCCTGCAGACATCCACCAGAAAACATTTTGACAAGCATTTGTCAACAGAAATATGTCTGAATGTCTCTTTTGATGGAGTGCTTCCATTTTAGCATCTAAGGCTAGAGTCTGCCTGTGCACTGGGAAAGGTGAAAAGAGAGATATAGCCAAGTTTCTGCTGTGTTGTCAGCATGGTGCAGAGAGGTCAAGCGAGGCGCGCACAATCCAGCCGTGGTCAAAGAAGCAGATAGGAAAAAAATTAAAGAGCAAGGACAGACTGAATTTCAAGCTTCCCACTGCTCCTGGAATTTGGAGAATTTTGATCTGATCAGAACAGAGTCTAGCAACCTGACTCACAGGAGGACGTCCAAGGAAAAACAAGGATTTTTCCAAACGTTTGTTGCAATTGTTATGTAAAGAGAAACCAGACTGTCTTTCCATATCAAGAAGGGCAGATAACCCTGAAAGGATTGAAAGGATTGGATGTGCTGCTGTTGAAATGGAAAATACAGAAGATGAATAGCAGAGAAAAAATGGCAAGGAAAAGAGTTATGGAGAGATTTCCTATCATATCATGCAGCATGGCAATTTGTCATAGCACTCAGCTGTCACTTCATCCGCTCTGCATGTATTATACTGCACTCTTCTGTCGGTGAGTGTGTGTATTTGTGTACGTATGTAATTTTTTTTGCTACTTGATGTATGAAGACCTTCTTCAGGGGACAGATTTTTTTCCCAAATGTACAAAGTGATTTTTGAAGGTTACGACTTAAAGAGTCAGTTCAGAATTAGGTTATGGTTCAGCTTAGGCAGCCAGACTATAAGACCGGATCAAGGGTCAAGGCAATACATTCACATAAATAAATAGCTCTCTCTACTTTTATTAAGTGAATTAAATGGCCTACACAAATAATTAAATGTAACCGAAGTGTTGTTTTTTCTCTCACTTTTAAATACTTCGAAATAAAAGATTATATATAATTTTAGTTCGTTTACCATAAAATTATAGTAAATTAACTAAAAGTAAATCAATCTTCATCAGCAGTTTTGTAGCAAAACAGAAGGAAGAGGCAGACTGAAGGAAGCTATTTGCCAAGCACTCCCTTCTTGGTGCTTTTACTTGTTACGTTCATTAATTGGGCATTTGAATAACATTATCACCTGTCGCATACGGCGCTGTTGAGACAACATGCAACACCGCAGAGGAAATTCATTAACCGCGACACCCCTAGTTGTTGCTGCTGCTAAGAATAAATCTTTTATTAAAGATTATGATTTGCATTTTCTCTCAAGATGGCATTTATATAGAAAGAAACTGATTGATTCAGAGGTAAATTCAGCTTCTCAATTAATTGATCCACTATCAATGAGATGAAACAACTATCGATTAATGAATGACCTGATAACTTGTATCCCTGCTTCAGATTATTTTGCTGTGGTGCTGTCCAAACTTAATACCACCTTGGCTTCTCACTCACACATACACTCTGTTAGGGCTGTGCAATATGAACCAAATTCCATATCTCAATCATTTTTACAAGAATCTTGTTATACGATATTGATCTCTATTTTTGGGGGGGGGGTCAAGTAACCAAAGAGACATTTCTAATTGACTGCTTTGAGTGCTAAATGTCTTATATTTAAAGGGTCAAAAGTACATGTACATCACAATTGACTAAAGTTAAAGTTATTGTATGTTAAAATAATAAAAGATACTTTTCATTGACCCTGAAATGCAAAAAAGACATGCTTTGGACCCGAAACAAGCTTTCTCAACATCAACAAAATTCCCTCATTCTATATCTCATGTGAAAAGTCTCAATATATTGCCCAACCCTATATTCTGTGCAGGTACAACTTCCATTGCTGATTGGCTGTTATGCACAATGCCAAAAGTGAGAGCAAGCCAGAGGAAACCGTCTGTTACATCAGAGCCAAAATAACCCTGTTCTAAGTAGATCTAACATACAAATACAGATACCGAAAAATGTCAGAATGTCAAGTATTGGTAACGATCTTCAGCCAGGCCAATAATCGGTCAACCACTACGGCTCAGCAACTAAAACTGCTTTAACATTAATACAGTTGCAAGATGTGAGAATCACTTTTTCTTGTTATGTTACTGTTTTTTCTGTAATTTCAACAAATATTAATAATAGTAAGTAGTTCACATTTATATTAGGTATGCACTTTATTGGATTTTTGGCTGATGGGTTGTGCTTTTACAACAATTTTTCTTATTGTGCAAAATAAAATTATTTCAACTTGCATCATTAAACAAGATATATGCGTCCTATCCTACTTAAAACAGACTTGGATAATGCTCTCCCATCGCTTGTTATTGTGGAAGTTAATTACATTAGTGCCAGTTTATATTGTGCACCTCTAGTTTATACACTGTATTTTAGAATTTGTTTAGATTTTAAATTATATATCTTCTTGCTAAGAGTGTTGTCATTCCATTTTGTTTGAGACTTGCTAAGAAGGACCCCCAAGGGTGATGGTCAAGGATGATAAATCCAAACAGAACCAGTATCAGGTTATGGAAGATAAACTTGTATTTTAGATTGAATAAGATTTGTTCTTCAAATCTGTTGGTGAACTTCGTGCTAACGTGGGGATTTTTAATTTGATGCAACATGCTTCCCTTTCATTTGGCAAAAATGTTAATGTGATGTAATCCAGCTGATTTGAATGGATATTTCAAATTTTATTGTCATTTGAGAGGAACTGAAGATCAGTGTGGAACTGCATAATTATTAGTGGATGTCCTCCATCTGAGAATTTTCCATTCGATAACCTAAGATATTGTATTTGTTTTTGCCTTAACAGTGACATTTACTATACAAGATGAATTGATCCCCAAATGAAAGAATGGGGCTTCTTTAGTTTTTTGTCACGATTAGGGCTTTTGTCACGATGTGAGCTCCTTAAAACAGCCACCTATCACAGCTGGAAACATGTTGGCTGTTGACATTTAGATATAACCTTTTGGTAGCAATTAGCCAACCTATGTTTGAAGTAAAGCAGGTATAGAATCTCATAAAAAGGGTAATAGTCCACATGTTCGTCTTGAGTAGATTGATGACTCTGGGGTTACGTTTCACTGGTTAAGAGAGAAGAGTCTTTGATACCAGAAAACTCTAGAAGTAAATGTCACATTGTGTGATGAAAAGCATGAAATGAAAACTGAGTAATTTCTACAACAGAATGATGATTCAGGACACAACTTTAAGAGGTGCCAGGCCAAGGTTAAGCTATGGCTCTCCAAATTCCCTGACATAAAAATCTAAACATAAATCTCAAAAAGAAGTGCAGGAAAGACGGCCACAGAGTCTGTAAAATTATTGTTGAAGAATGGCTGAAAATCTTCCAAACAGGAGTGAAATATTAAAGGAATGAGTCATCTTTAATGTTTGGCCTTGTGAAACTTCGATCATGCTGTACAATGAAGAATCAGCTTCGTTTCGACCAGCTGAAAAAAATTTCATATTGCATCTATAACCTGCTTCACCGATTTACTGTACACTATTCAACTCACAGGTACAGAAATCTGAAGACAAACTCAGAACTGACTAATCTTCTCTGGTTTTCTGCTGTGCACATCACATTGTGTTACCAGAATCCTGTCAAGTGGAATTTAGAAATGCTGCTCTGCAGTTCTTCATCCTCCAAGCTGCCGAAGCAAAGCTTAACTAAGCTAAGCTAAGCTAGATATGCACAAACACTTTTTTCCCCTCCCAGGGGTATGAGAGAAATAACTGGCCAAATTAATTTTCTCTCCTCTGCATGTGCTGCTGCAACCTGAGGGATCATTGAGGCAGAGAATCAGCCGAAGAGAGGCGAGATGGTGCTGGAGGAGGGAAGGAAAAGGGAGCAGTAGAATTTTAATGGGGCTGTCTTGTCTTTCACTGACCGCCAAAGAAAAGCAATTACCACCACAGCTCCTCTTTCTGCTGTGTGTGTGTGTGTCTGTGTGTGTGTGTGTGTGTGTGTGTGTGTGTGTGTGTGTGTGTGTGCCTACCTGAGTCTGACTGCACTGAGCACACAGGGGTTTTGTATATGAAATGTACAAAGGGAATATTAATTTGTACTCTGCTGAATATGATGATACAGTCATTTCTGTTCTGTAATTGTATTTAATACTTCTTAGGTACTGTGAGACATCTTTTCTGGCACATTTGTCCATTTTAAGTTATAACAAAGTGCTGATTAAACCTGATAAGTGCAGATGGAAACTAGCCAAAAAAACTGGTATGGGTCTGTTTTTGTACTGTACATGGTCCCCAACCAAAGAAAACTGTTGAAATACACACATGGATGTACTTCTTCTTTTTCACATCGATATTAGACAGAAATCCAACAATTAAAGTCAGGTTTTGGTAACTGTTCCGATAAATGACACAAGAGCCAGCAGCTAGAGTGATGAATGCAAGGACAGATGGAGGTGTTGAGAAGAAAGTGACATTTATGACTGTGGAAAGCATGATATGAGAAGTAGTGCTGGAGTGAAAGTGTTATTGCTTTTGAAGACGCTGTAATTGTGTTTGATCCTAACAGCTCACTCTTACCCCTCACTTCAGCAAGAGCTCAATATTTCTTTCCTCCTCTTCTCTCTCTCTCTTTTTTTTTATCACATTTTTAGGATGCGGAGGTTCGCCTACTGTAAGGTGGTTTTAGCCACCTCGCTGGTCTGGGTGATGCTAGACATGTTTATTCTGCTCTACTTCAGCGAGTGCAACAAGTGTGATAACAAGAAGGAACGAGGACTACCCGGGAAAGATGGTGGGATTTTATTTTTGTCTTGTAATGACTTATCGCTCAGCATGTCATTTAGCATCTTTTCTAAAAAAAAAAAATGCTTTTGTATCCGATAAATGACAGACTCCCTGTCAAGACCGCGAGATGGGCCCGGAGAAGGCGGGAAGCCGGTGGTGATTCCTAAAGAGAACCAGGAGAAGATGAAGGATATGTTTAAGATCAACCAGTTCAACCTCATGGCCTCAGAGATGATCGCTCTCAATCGCTCGCTGCCTGATGTCCGTCTGGAAGGGTGAGCTGCCTCCAAGAAACTAATCATCCGCCTTGTCACTTTCAGTGACTGAACTCATTACATTGTCCTTGAAATAACTGTCAGGTGCCATCTACTGTTGGGACAGTACACTTGGGGGTTTATTAAAAAACCAAAAACCAAGTGTCGAGCCTGAAAGCTGTAACGTCAGTCACACAAGAAGCCGCCTACTTATCTGCCACGGTTATTCAAGAGTTATGACATGGACGAGGACAGGTGCATGGCTAGAGGAGATCATCTCAAAAACTTCTATTCTGATGAAGTTTAGAAATGCATTGATTTGTAAGCATTTAATGAAAATGTATTAAATAAAGTTTTAGACAATAGAAAATAGTTAGAAATTATACAATTCTCATGGAACGTTAATACTTGGTGACATGGTCAGGGTGTGGTGGCCTGAAAGGTCCCATGGGAACTTAAACTTCCTGCAAAGCAGCCAGGATGTCCCAATTTGATATGCTTCTTGTAAGCAGTTTGAGCCTGTAATTAAGATGCAAATAAATCAATTCATCTCAGTGTTGGAGGAAATCACACTGAAAGCACAAGTACTGATGAATGTTTGTCTGCAGTTTAATAAGAGTGGCATTTAAAAACTGCAGCTTGACTGAGACAGCACAATGTTTACAAAGATTTTTATTACTGTTGTCTGGATATCCGCAAAGCGCTACCATCCACAGTTCATTAAATCTTTTCCAGCTGCAAGCGGTTCCCCCTGTGTCACATGGTGACAAAGCAGATGTTTTTAGAGGGTTTCATGCTTCATGGTTATGAGAGCTGTGTGAGGATTAAACAGTTGGACAGACGACACCTGAAAGGAAGGGTCTGGTTCAGTTAGATCTGCGTTGTGGTTTGTGGCCATAATGTTAAATCTGACATGATTATGGTGTGTTAAAGTGACAATCTTCAGCCCAGAAACCAGTGAACCTGTAGAGAATCTGTGTTCCCTGAATCTATCAGAAAATGTCTGGCATTAGGATCTTGACAGTATTCCCATTCAAATATTGCTGCCCCAGTTTCTTCTTTCTCACATTGTTTGTCATGCTGGTCTGGTCCAGTTTAGCTTTAATGATACAGATGATGAGTTTACAGTTTCTGGGTCATTTTTATAAGCCATGGTGGTGTGGTGGGGTATCTGTTGCCTCACAGCGAGAAGGTTGCCGAGTCAAGCCTCACCTGAGTGCGTTTGAGCCGGGCCTTTCTATGTAGAGTTGCATTTGGGGGTTCCCTCCGGGTACTCGGTCCAGAAATATGCATGTTGGTTTATTTCCACTCTTAGTTTCTTTTCAGGAGTGGGTGTGAGTGGGTTTTTGTGTCTCTGTGAACACCTGTGATAGATGGAAACCTGTCCAGGATGTACCCCGCCTGGTAATTCCTGGATCACACCCCAGCCCTCCTGTGCAACCCTGCATTGGAATAAGCTGGTATGGAGAGTGGATGGTTTTCCTTTGGTTCATGCCCAGTGGGCTGAAATATCCGTGTGAAGATCAGTGGCTTTTTGTGCATCTAATGTTGCACCATATTCCAATCTGAATAAATTATAGACTTACATCCTGAAATTAGGATGTGGAAATTGGGTAAAAGAGAGCTAGTGGTTTTAGATGGTGCCATGGGTGTTTTGAAAGGTCCCACACGTAATGCACATTCTCAACATCCCCACCTTTGCCTGTCATATCAAATAAGTCTCAAATTCTCCTCAGGCTCACGACCCATAAGGTTGTTTCCTCACTGTCCCGTACAAACAGGAAGTAAATCACTCTAAAAAACGTGATACCATTTCAGCAGACCTTTTGAATGTTATGGCACATTTAACTCTGGAACATTAACTTTATTGCCTTACAGTTTTATGAAAGTGTGAATGAAATCTAGATTAGATATGCCCCTTTACTCCGAGTTGATTAAAACAGAGGTTCTCAAACTCTTTGTGGCCAAAGAGCAAATTTGTGAAAGACCCCCATCATAATCCTGATGCTAATCAAAACGTATATTCTACTAGTTGATAGGATCTATTACAATTTAAACATTTTAACTTAATATAACTTAAGTACAACTTCAAATGAACTTGTATGAACTGCATTTGAGTAGTGTTGAACTGGGTAATTTTTATTTGAATTATAATTTTACCTCTTTGCATTTGTCATTTTCATGTAACTGATCTGAAAACACTCTGAAAAATAACCAGTAGCTAGACTGGCAAAGTCCAAATGAGCCCAGTTACTGGTGCGTAAAAAAAGAACAAACATTGTAATCTTACTGAAGTCATTCAGCTTTAAGATTATGCCATTATTATCCTTTTTGACCATTATTGGCTTAAAATGAACAAAATTAAAAAGAACACAGTTAGTAATTAAAGCCCTGCCAATATTGTTTGCTTTATAGATTTTATTAGAGGCTTCTCACTCATAGCACTAACTCCCTGAAGTGGTGAGCCTGTTTGATCTATTCTTGGAGTGATGGGTGATTAAACTCTCAGATCATCCTCCACTTGTAAACAAGCAGTGTATTTATTTTTCATTGCAGTCAAAGTGAGAAATGATGACTCACAGAGGTAAGTAATGTGTTGCATGGCCTCAGCAGTGAGTTTCAGGGACTAGTGAGGAGGGGCAGGCCAAAAGCTTTTATGATTAATCCGCTGAAATCAGACTATCAATGTCCCATCACCAGATAATTCCAACAGTTGCGCTTCTGCCTGACCTGTGAGAAGATTTGCCATCTCTTTTTGAAGAGGACGGATTAGAAAATATGTCCATAGTGTTGCTAGCTACATACTAATCCACAATTGGAGCTGTGAGGTAGGTGCATCCTGCACAGAGTAAGTGATAAGTAACAGATTTATGGAAATCATATCAATCATATCTCTTTTTAATTGGCCCAAAGCTGATATAGGTGGAAGTTATTTGTTCAATATCTTTAATTTCCATACTTATTATAAATGTGTAGTTATTCTCTTCAGAGCTAAGCCCAAACTATGCATTTTTTTTTCAAACTATGGCCTTTGGACCTCTGGGTATTTGGGAATAGTGGATTTAAAAGATGTACTCTTCAAAATATCAATGAAATATTTAGAAGAAATCTATAATTAAGTTTAAAACCAGGATCAAACATGACAAAGAAGGCTACGTGTCTGTTTTTGTTTAAATTTTTCCAAAGTGGTAGTATTTATTTGCAAACGGGATGTGTCCTCTTCAACACAAATAAAGGCTTATGGAAATAAATGCAGCATGAATGACACAATGCAAGTTTATCTCCGGGGTATTTTAAAGGTCTGTTAACAGGATTTTATTGGTCTTTAAGCATGCTTTAGAGCCAATAGTCTAGGTTGTTCAGACTGCAGACAGTCATGGGCGCCCAGTCAGAGCAGCAGACATGCATCCGTCCAGCAGCACGAAAGATATGTCAAGGTTAGTTCAGACAATCGGAAGCGAGCTCTGATCTCCATTCCCCTTTGCCCTGATTTTGTTTCAATGGAGGAACATGCATGGGTCAGTAATGAGGCTTTCCAGTGTGATAGACACAAGACTGACAGGCAGGGGCCACGTGCACGCTAGACGCGCAGCAAAGAAAGAGGACATTGATCCGTGAAATAGGTTTTAGTTTTTGAGCGAGAGTTGATTACTAGGTGTGTTTTCACTCTGCCTTTCCCTCCGTCTATCTGCTTTTCCAATTAGGAGATAAGACAGAGTCAATATCGAGCAAACAAATGTGCACCTGTGGGTATAAGCATGCATGCATTTGTTTGTTTTGTGGGGGTTCCACATGTTTGGGGATCAGCAGGTTTAGTCAACGCTATGAGAATGAACTCATCATGGTAAATGGTGAACTGGAAACTCCCATATATGCGGACACTAAGCACTTCATGGAGCAGTGTGGTGTGCGTGTTTGTCGTCCTCGTACATGTGGTTGGGTGGATCTGCAGCATATGAAAATATTTTCCATGACCACACCTTTTAGAAAACTTGACATCTTTTCCTCTTTTTAGATGCTGACTGCAGTGTTTTGGAGAATGCATTAATGGACCTATATGTGTTTTTATGTGTGTGATGTCGCAAGAGTAATGTTCTGTAATTGGAACCAGTTCGCACACCCATCTGAGATATTCTCACAATCCACTAGCTGCAGTCGAAAAAGCCTGCAATTCATTACTGGGCTTTGCTGCTGCCAAGTGTTGCTCCACTACCCTTCTTGTTCAGATACCAAAGTGCAAATTTTTTAAAAGCCTGCATCTTGGGACTCAGACATGTCTGCGCTTGTTGTCTGAAAAAAGCCAAATTTCTTGTCATAAACCTGGGTAGTGTGTGTTGTGTTTGAAACATGTAGATGAGAAATGACCTGCCCCGTATGAAAGCTGAAAGACTGAGTTATTTTTTACAGTGAATCATCTCGTGTGCTCATCATCAGCCTCCTTCCTTTCGGAGCACGAGGACACAGCACGTCAGACGGAGAACCTCAGTGTTAACATGTTCCAGAGGCCGCTGCAGAATAGACCTGCCTCTCTTATGCTGCTGCTCTCCCTCTGTCATAATCAGCACTAGAGGCAGAGGAAACACTCCGGCACTCAGGATGATCACAAGGAGGGGAGAGAGTTATGAAGATGGAGGAAGGGAGATCATACTCCATTTGGTTCTTGGCAGAATTGAATTTGTCAGAGGAAGGAAGTCACTGGGTGGTATCGGTTTTGTCTTGGGTTGATGGATGAGCTGTTGACTGAGGTTTGTTTGAGAAAACGACTGATAGTTTGCGTCAGAGCAGGTGTGATTTCAGGCTGAACTCCTGCATGAATTCAATCTCAATTTTATTTCATTTTTACAAAAACAGGTGTTGGTTTCGTTTTATCTCTTTTTAAATTTACTCGACTACATTGCAAAAAAGAAAAACCCTGTAAAGTATAAAATCCTTTCTGTACATCTGTCTGTAATGCGCTCTTATCTTATATACTTTTGAGTGTTGCTGTAAGCATAGCATTAGACAGGTCATCAAATGAACTATAATGCCGAAGTCCTCAGAGTCAAGAATTTCCTTCCAAGGTTCAGATTAGCCGTGCAGGTGATGGTGGTGGATACAATCATGTGAAATGTTGCTTCTCTTTATCAGCTGGTGTGATAAAGCTTCTGACTTCTTATTACTGAGGGGTTTTATATAAATACAGTAATGACTGCTGTGTCAAATCTAGAAAAGATATTACTTTGCCAGATTTCCCCGCTCGCCTGTCTGTGTCCATCTTCACTGCAGCTCCAACGGAACATAGTTTTAGGCGTTCACTTGGCTGTGAAAAAGGTGCTGCACCTAATTACTGCAGGAAGAAGATTGATTTATATTTTATGATGCGCTCTGTGTAATTTCTTTGAGAAGCTCAGCCAAATTAAGCCCCACTGCTACATAAATTAATGTGACAGAATGCACTTCCTACTTGTGGCGCTCTGGAAGCGATCTAACGTTATTAAGTCAGACTATCAGGGTGCTCATTCAGACGTGACACCAGCGCATTCAGTTGTGGTCAGACAAATTGAAAACGGTGCACATCTGATAAGGACTAATGTTTTCTGTCATCTGTTGTATAAATACTTTTTTTTTCGATATGTATATTATTCACAAAGACTTGATGCAGTACATCTGTAGAAAATCTGTAGAAAAGTCTGAATGAAAAAATAAAGTCCTGTACTGTGATTAAGTTATTTTTAGTGGATTAATGTCGCAGCATAAAAGTCTTTTGATCCTCATTCAAAAATACTCATATGCCTTTGTTGAGATACTTAAATCACATGCACAGTGACAGAAATGTGTTGTTGTAGGAACTGTACAGGGGTCTTGCGGGGTCTTAAACAGTCTAAAAATGTCTTAAATTTGAAACTAAGAATTTAAGGCCTTAAAATGTCTTAAAAATGACATTCAAGGTCTTAAATTTCATCTTGTCAGGTCTTAAATTTTCATTAATTTACATTGCCGAGAAGCATTCGCCGCATCAAATGAGAGTAAAATGACGTAATCAGAAGTTAATTCTGCATTATCTGTCCTTCAGAGAGGCGTGGATAGCTACCGGTGTTGGTATGTCACGTGACAAATAACAATGAATCTCGCGATAACTGCAGGCCCGTTTGCTGCCATGTGTGAGATTCCTGCGCATTCAGTCACTTCAGATTGGGGAAGTGTGTTTTCAACTAGGCCTGTCTTGAAAAGAGTGATTTTTGCAGCTGGTTGCAAACGGTTCCCAGCAATCGATACGAAGCTCACTGTAAGCTTTGCAAAAAGACCATCCAGTTAGGGACTTTGGGTGTGAAAGCGCTGGAGTCTCACTCTAAGGCGGGCAAACACCAGCTTGCTGCGTGGGGGTTTTACAGGTTCCCCTCACCAAGAAACTCGTGGCATCTGTAGGTGCTGCCCGGTCAAAATACAGACTCTTTCTGGACCAGGAGAGAAACCAGAAAAGAAAAGGAATCCCAAAGCCAGAAAGAAAGCAAACTGTGGAGTCTTTGGAGGACCTTAAGATAAGAAAAACAAGCTTGGAGGAGATGTCCATTTGTCTTGCTGGGGAAGCAGATGCCCTTGCAGAAGAAGCCAAGGGCAAGGCTGGCTCCAAGATGGCTCAGCTCATCTCCAAGTCAAATGCCCTAAGAAGGGCGTACAAAGAAAATCTTGCCAACCCAAAAGTGTTGAAACTGAGATTGATGCTAAAAGGGATGAAGTGAAATGACTGTAGGGTGAGGTTGTATGTAGATACTGTGTGGTAAAGTTACTTATGTTAAGACACTGGTTAAGAAGACTGTTTAAATGTTTTCTGTTTTATTATTAAATTAATTTAATTTGTTTTGTTTAATAAAATGTAAT
>JBBDHI010000006.1:13814095-13829574 GCA_037177115.1 Craterocephalus stercusmuscarum | reverse complement strand
AAAACAACCGTTTTGCCTCTTGTTTACAACATTCTTCTTCGTCTGTCGCCTAATTTCGCTATATGGTGCTCCCTCTACAGCTTTGGGGTGCGTACTGCATGGTAAACATAGCCAGACTTGCATTGATCTGCTTTAAGGTGTAACTGATAAAGTCCACAACAGAAGGTGTTAGAAAAACCGAGTCATTAATTATTAACCAATGAGTTAATTTAGAATAAATGTAAAGACTTTGTGTAACATACAGCACATTTCACATTTCTGTTGTAAGAAAATGAACTAGGGAGAACACACGTATGGGATGTACCAAGCGTGCTGCTCAGGTGAAAGGGCTGGATAGAAAGTCTTGATCACCTGGTATCTGCAACAGTATCGGAACATTTCAATGCAGGCCGATACTTTCCGATCCGTGTTTTTTTGTTGGTATCGGCACTGATACCCGATACTGGTATCGGATCGGGACAGCCCTAGTCTAAATGTTCCTTCAGAACATCCTAAATATCAAATCCCATCAGCATCTTTAATTCAACGAGATGACAGATCTACAGAGGTTAACTTTCATTACCCCTTTTCAATGTTTTTATGTTTTACATGTTCTTATTTGTGCTTGTTTTTATTGCACCCATGTAGTACTGGGAGGTGGGTATCTACTGTGATGGTGAGCCAAAGAAAACGCTCCACTATGGTGGTCAATAAAGATCTATTTTATTCTATTTTCTTAGAATAAGCCATTTATATCTGCTTGTCCTCCAGATACATGGAAACTGCTGTATTTGTCCCAACTTTTTTATTATGTTATCTCTGAATGGACAAATAAGTGAGCTTACCAGCTTTGTTTGATAGATATTAGAGCACCATTTGGGATAAGTAACCTCTAAGAGGACCATAGACCAAGACGGTGCACATATGCAGAATTACCTGTGGCGTACCTGAGACTGCTGGATCCACTAAAATGAAAACATGTTTGTCTGGAGGAATTTTGGCCATTGACGACTACCATCCATTGCCAACCATGCTTGGCATTGTAAGTAATTCCCATGCCCATCTTTACCACTGGATGTCAGTAATTCTCACTCACTGTACCTTTTTAATGTTGCTGCTACTTTCCCTTTAAACAACATAACATAAATGCAGATATGTAAAATGGTGTGTTCAAGGCAAGGCCCTGCGATGGACTTGTGACCTGTGCAGGGCGTTCCCAGTCTGCCCAGCTAACTGCTGTAAAAGCCTCCAGCTTCTATGCAATCCTGTTTGGAAGAAAGATGTATGAAAAATGAAAATGGGTTCAAGGGCAAAGTTAGGCAAGGAAGCATGTGGAAGATGGTCATCAGATGTGTTCTGTAACGTGCTCTTCGCTCTGTGCAGTCGTTATTAGTGGAACAGGTTTAAACCAGCAGGAAAGCGTGTGTATTCTTCATGCTTGTATAAATTCCTGTAAATTCTCATCCCCGTCCATTTGCCCTCTGCAAACAGCCAGTCTGTCTTCAATCTGCGTAAAACTCTAAGAGACCTGCAAATTCCAGCAAGTGGAAATTCACCAGCTCTTTTTTCCCCTCTGCTCTCCAGTGTCGTCTCAAAGGTTGTGTATAAGATCCCCTATAAAAGTTCTCCAAATGGCAAAAAAAACAAATGACACCAGCTGAGATGGAGTGAGAAGCTAGAGAACAGACGTGAACCTTTAAGTCTACTTCCTGACTCCTTGAAGTGTCTGAAACTGAATTAGTTGTGCTGCAGCACAACTTGGAAACGGCATGGTCACAGGGTGTGAACTGTGGCTGCCGCTGCATGAAGCGCTCATGTGTGCCGCGAAGATAAATCTCTCTTATCAGCCCGCAGTGAAAAGGATCCTGCTGCAGCAGAGTCGACTCCGGCCTGAAACAAGATCAGTCTTGTGGGACCGTTCTGTCCTATTAATAAACATGACAGTCCAGTGTGGAGGCAATGGAGTCGGGCCGCACACTGAGGAAGTGTTTCGTGCAGAGTGGATTAGTCAAACGTCTTTTCTTGATCTACTGAATTAATCATAAGGATTAGGTCCAATGGGAGCCATCAAGAAGAATAAGACAGCAGTGTTTTGCACACACATGCAAAAGATGTCAACAACTCTGCATTTATTTTCTGAAAGCATATGTTCAGTCAGTAACACCCTCTTCAGAGAGGCCAGAAAGAATCTCACGTAGCTGCTGTGACATAAGAAAGCAAGCAGGAAAATCTGTGAGCCGTTCAGTAAACCCCAGGTCTGGATATCGAGGAGTAAATCTGAGTGAGAACTGGATCCCGTTTCACTCTGAACCTTTATCTCTGTGCAGCCTAATACGGTCATGTAGGAGACATCTTGCTCTGTTCCTCTGTCTGCATGAAACATACGATTCTGCCGTCACAATGTGGAGCTGCACCAGCTCAGGAGGATTTCGCTCTGGTTTGTGCTCCACAGACTTCAGAAGAAACACGAGAAGTGTTTGATGTGAAGAAATGGATCAAAGCCAAATCAACGACGGCCCAGAGGGAAACTCCAACACAGAATATCGAAGCGTGTTGAAAGCAACAGAGTGAATTTATTAAGTCAGAAGTGTGTCAGTCTAATTCATCTGACACACTCTTTCATTCCTCTTGCTCTCTGATACAGCCTCTTTTCTTTTGCTTCTTTTTAGATTCACTTTCATCTCCATCATTTTCTGCTCCATGTTTGGGAATGCTTCAGTATTTTCTTATAACTGAACGCTCAATACACTCACGTCCCCCTACTTTTCTGATTTAGATTGATAATGTGGAGTTAAGCCAACATGAGGTATTTGTTTGTAAATCCTTCAACGACTGAGGTAAATGTAAATCCAAGTACATTAACGTCTAAATGAAAGTAGATCCAAAAAATTCAACATTTTTTGCACCTAAATTGTGATTCTTGTGAAATATTAGATTAGTGGATTTGTAGGGAATGAGTTTATATTTCTTGCTACTGTTGCCATAGTACAGGATCTGTGCAATTTAAGGGTAACCCTTTTCAAAATGAGCTGGCTTCATCTGAGCTGGACTTGTACAGTTTAATATGAAAGTCATGATTTGTGAGCATAAGATGAAAAGAATTTGATGCACTGTCTTTTGGTACATGAATAAAGCATTTTTATGAGCTCCAATGTTTGCATGTTTAGCAAGTTGATAGATTCACACCAGCAGCTTTTACAAGTCACAGCGTCAGGCAGCACCCACAGGGAATTTAGGCTGAAGATGAGAAAAGACTTAAGTCCCTCCTTGTAGCCTAATTGCATCTGTGGTTGCATTCAGGATCACGCTCAGGTAGCACAATCCTATTTCCTGTCATGTCGGTGCTTTTGGTTGAGCTGTGAATTCAATTATTCTTTTTTTGTTCTTAAATTTAACAGGAACTCTTCAGGAGCAAAATTTAGTTTCACTGCTTTGACAGTGTTTTTCTGGAAGGATTTCCTGGCTTCACCAGCAGCTATACTGGAGGCAGCACACTGGTTCATGGGTATTTATTCTGTCCATCTGTCCACAGCTTTGCTGACACACTGACAATCTGTCAAACCTTCACAGAACAGATGACGGAGTCTGACTCACACAGCCAACTTCGCATTTCCGTTTATCTAGACAAAATGTATTTTTTTGTTTTTTAAGTGGATACTAATCAGAAGTATTTTTATTTAATGCAATTTTAAGCACCATGGAAAAGCTGGGGAGCCTTAAGATGAGGACCAACAGACTGAGAAACTCCTTTGTTCCTCATGCAATCAACTGTTTAACTCCTCACTAGGGGGGGGAGAGGGTGAACTGTGGAACTGAAGGCAGAGAGGATTAAAGTCGTCTGAAGAAAACTTGCTACACAAGAATGTACACAACAAAGCTGGTGCAGTTTTAATGTTTATTCTGTACATACTCAGTATTTAAAAGAAAAAAAGTTAAAGTCTGCATTCGTGTTCCAACTCAGCCCAGCATGCGTCACCCTCAGATAGCTAACACGGTAGCTGTATAACCAACTGCTAGAATTTCTCTGCATGCACAATCATCCATACTGATTTGTCATTAAAGCCTCAAGTGATGTAAACTACTTTATTCTCTCTATCCAGAAAAGTGCTCTGTGTCATGTTATAATTTAAGATGCAATAATGTCGGAGGTGAGTAGAAAATACAGACCGCTGATTACATCACACGACAGAGCTCATCCCATTCTTACCGAAACATAAAAACGCTCACAAGTTCGACTCCGTCTGAAGGTGCTCAGAGTGTAAATGTGCGTCAGTCCTGATGAATCTGTCCGCTCAGATTCAAAAAGCTTGTTTGTGTATGTGCTTAAAAAAAACTCTTTAGTTTTAAATAAATAAGAAATGCATAATTCTCAGATCAAAGTGCCTCATTGCAGAACGTTTAATCTGATCTGCTGTCTGTGTGAACCCGTGTTCTATGAAATCTCAGAAGTCACTTTTGCTTCAAGTCATTTGTTAAAGTTAAAAAAATGAGAAGGTGGTAATAAAGCCTGGTTCAGGAGAGAGGGAGTGCGCAGGAGTGTTTGCGTTAAAGCAAAGATCTAGTGTCTAGGTCACAGCTGCAGACACTGAAATGTAAGAAATGAGTTATATTTGGAATAAAAACAGTCAATCACTCCTCTTATACCCGATCTGACCTCTGTAGCCCGAACACTTCAGTACATCTTTGAAAAAAAAACAAAACAAATAAAAAATAAGTTGTCACTAGAAACAAGTCGAGCCTCCTTGAGGCGAGAGGTAGGGAGTATAAAAACTATCTAACCGCAAACAGCACCGCAGCACAGACAGGCAGGGATCATCAGGGCTTTGTCACCAAAATATATCATCTAACAAGTAACCAAATTTGTCTAAATTACTAAACAAATGTAGGCACTAACTTCAGAGAGATGATGTGATCATCATCATCATCACAAACCCGACATGTCATTGGTCCAGGAGGGATCAGGATGAACGAAAGGAGCCGCTGCGGAGCTCCTCAGACCCACCGCTCGCTGTAGTTAACAGACATCGCTAGCTGCTACGCCGCCTTTGCTTCTTGGTCCCGGTCGACCCCGCGGAGCCAGGCGCCGTGTGGAGGGGCTTCAGGGAAGGGAGCGCTTTCCCTGAATAATCAGCCAGTAAGAAGCCAGACAATGTTCCAGTTTCACTCACTGGTCTTCTTCAGGACCGAGGGAGTGGAGTCTGGGAAGGTCCTGTAGGTCACAGACAAGACGGAACAGCTCAGCTCCTGCACGGTTTTACAGGCTTCATCTACTGGGTGGGTTTTAGGTATTTTGGGCGGTGTTTACCTCATGTCGTGGCCCGGCCAGTTGGGGTGCACTGGTGTAGGAGCAGCTGAGCTGGGGCTCATCAGCATGGCACTGTAGATGTTTGCTGCCACCACCAGGATGCAGAGAAGAATGGGCCCAATGATGGCCCCCTCCAGACCCAGGTAGTACGCTCCACCCGCTACTGCCAGGCCGGTCAGGTACGGGTGTCCACCCCTGAGACAAAACATTTGCTTACACAGTGGAACAATGAAGAATACCTCATGCATTAGATTTCAGAACAAGCACTGACTGAAACTACAGCAAAGCATGTCAGTGTTGCGCATCGTCTTTTCTTTGCCCAGAATGTCTAAACTAGAAATATTTGCAATATCAAACAGTTCGCTGCTGTATATCACAGTGCTGAGGAGAACTTAGCTTTTTTCTTTTTTTTGCGTAAATCCTTTTCTTGACCTAAAACAACAGATTTTCACACCATCCTGCTGCTCAGTTGAAGAATTACTTCGACACTTTGCTGCATTTTTGCCAGGACAGTTTGCTGTCATGAGTGAAAACTAGAATAACCAGAAATATGTAAAGAAGCATTCAGGAACATCAGCACATAAACTGAATTTCAACAGGAAGTGGCCTTTACACCAGAACAGTAAAGAAGATAAAATTCATGTTTTAGAAAAGCCAGATTCTTGAGCTGATAAAAGAATCTAACCAACATCGAGCGCTGATGCTGGTTTGTAGAGAATAAAATCCTCTGAGCTGCAGTTTCTGCTGCAGTGGATACTGAAACCACAGGTTTGTGTACTTTTGTGACTGATTCGATATCAGATCAGCTTTCTACATAAATAAAGAAGGAAGTCTAAAAGTGTTATTTGTTTGATTCATCTACTTTCAGGACTATTAAGAAAATGGTCACATGTGTACAGAAATATAGGAAACAAACTTTTAAGCACAACGGTAGATGTATTTCCTGAACAGTGGTAGCTGCTACATAACCATGACTCGGTTGCTTTCTGATGCTGCCTTTGTATGACTCGCTCATAGAGCCGTTTATAAAACAGAGTTATGCAAATAGAGAAAGTTTAAACAGCTTTCACTAGAAGCAGAGTCTCACATTAGAACAGCAACCAGGCATGAATGCGTTATGTAAACCGCCGCAGGGGACTGGCTGATATTTGTTTCTCAAATGTGTTGGAGCTGTTACACACGTACGTACCCAGATATATCGGAGTAAATGGCTGTATCCACAAAATATGTGGGCAGCAGATGGCAGATGAGCAGCAGCAGCGCCTTGGCACCTTCACCCTGCGCCAGCCACAGGTCACACACAGCTGGCACCGCCGCCCAGTACGTCCCCAGGAAAGGCACGGCTCCCAGGATGGCAGCCAGAGCTTCAGGCCAACAGAGGCGGACATGAAAAGTAACGACCATGAGGGCGGTTAGGTGTGTGTGTTTAGCGACAGCACGACCCGCGTGAAAACGCCGACTCACCGGAAGGGATAAAGACGATGTTGATGCCGAAGATGGTGTGGGTGAGCCAAGTGTAGAGGCCGTAGAAGCCCGCCATTTTCAGAGAGGCGTCGAACACTCCTCTTTGAAACAACACACGCAAGGTCAGAGCTAATCCCCTCCAGATGTGGCTGTATTTTTAGATTGTGCAGCCTGTGTGCGTGTGATCACCTGATGGCCTCTTCCACAGACTGGCCTATGATGTTGGAGGAGGGTCCCGGCTGGGAGAGGGGCGTCAGGCTGATCACCCATTTGACAGGTTTGTAGTATTCACCGCTGGAGCTCAGCAGGTAGAAGAGCGTGGTGAGGAAAATCACCTGCATGGGACAAGAACACAGAACACCATGAACATATTTAAAAGCAACACATCTGAGAAAATGAAGCCTTTTTTTCTCCTCTTACTAAAAGCTTTTCACAGCATCACCACTAAAACACAACATAACAAACCTGGAGAAATGATTAGTTTAATATTTGGTTACCTTTATTACCAGATACCACTCATCGATAGACAAACATAATGAGATTTTTCTACATCTGCTGGCAATAAATCAAACCACACGGCCCCACATGACAATCTGAGGTAGTTCCCTGGGTGTTTCATACCAGACTCAGTGCGAAGTTGAGCAGCGCTGTGCCGCTGTGGAACAACACCGTGAGGAGAGTGGTGGTGGTGGAGAAGAGGAGGCCGACGTTCCTGCTCATCACCACCCACAGAGACTCCAGGATCTGCAGAACAACACAGCAGTAAACGTGCCATTCACAGGATATAAAAAACTGGTTTGGGACGATCAAAGTTTTGGATTTATTTCTGGCAAACATGGTGCTTGAGTTTTAGTCCAATTCTCTTCGAATGAAGCATGAAGAAGCCTCAGTGTGGTAATTACCCGCAGAGTTATGACAGACAAGCACATGCTGCTCGCCTTCATCACGCAGCTGACAGGTACTTACAGACAGCAGGGTCTCGATATTTTCCTGTAGAAAGGAGGCAATATCCTTCCAGTCCAGGATGTCCCCGAGCCAGCTGTTCTGCCTCTGAGCCATCTTGTGTCCACGGTGACGGCCGGTGTAGGTCACATTCTGGAGGTGTGAACATCATAGTTAACATACAAGCAAATAAAACCGAAGAAGGAGGTCGTCTTCTTAGTGCCATGTTACCTTCACGAACCAGGAATGGTAAAGTCTGTCCCAAAGCTCCAACACCTGCTTTTCGATCACTGCCGTTTGGTTCACCTTATCTCCTAGGATTTTATGAAGCTGCACACAAAGGAAACATGGAGTATTTGTGGCGTTCCAAGCAGTCAAAGCACGATGGTTTCTGTGAAGTCGACATGGAAATGAATAAATAAATCCGTGCATACTAACCTTCTGCGTTATCCACTCTCTCCCGTGCTGGTAAACATTGGTAGCGGCTGAATTCAGAGCTTTCTGGACCACACGAGCTTCCGGAAGCAAACTGGAAAACAACAAAGGAGAGTTGGCTGCATTTATGATAAAAAAGGGGACGACTGAATAATAAACTATCTTACTTGGCCCATTCTGGATGGTTGGACACGGTCTCATTGATGAGGTTACTGGTTACCTCGATGATGTGAACACTTTCATGATGGACCTACAAACACAGAAGCTGCTCTTGCATCCAGGATGATGTTGCCACAGCGCCACTAAGGTAAAGTAACCATAACAGACAAAAACTTACCATCGCAGTGAGCAGCAGAGCCATAAGCAGCGTCCCAGTGACCAGGAGGAAGATGATGAAGATGCTGATGATTTTATCCAGTGATCGCTCCAACCAAATTATCATCTGCGTACAATGAGAGGAGGCGGAGACAGAGACAGGGAAAAAACAGAGTTAAGGCACATTAGTGCAACTCTGAGGGAGTTTAAAAACACCCCAGACACCAAGCAGATACATGGAGAAAACCTGTGTCCTCCCCATATGAAGAGGTGGCTCTGGATTTTCAAGATGTTCCTTGAAGCCCACCTTCTTATTCCTTAAGGACGTAATATTATGCATGATCTTGGCAAGTGTGCTTAAGAAAGCTTTTTCAGATCATTGGAAATAGAGAGCATCGCTTTATGGAGAGAGAAGGATTCTGTACGGAGATTAAAGCTGTAAATGCATGTTTTGGTAGAGATGCTAACAATTAATCGAATTGATTATCAATTAATTGTCAATAAGAAATTATGCGATGAGAATAAATTTACTGCAATTAATCACATTTTGAACCCGCAATTCCTCCCAAAAACGCATGAGGGCATGCTTGGCGCCAGAAGTCGTTGACACACACGCAGGAAACAAGAGAAGCTGTCCTCTGACCGTAGACATGATCATTTAATTTAACTAAATTAGATTTAATCTATAATAATAATAATAATATCTTTGTTTGCATTGTTCCATTTGTAAATGTGTTGTATTCCCTGCTGTTAAGAATAAATCTTTTATTAAAGGAATTTGATTTGCATTTTCTATTCCATGAGAAAGACGACATTTTCGTAGAAAGGAACCTCTTAATTCAGAGGGAAATTCAGCTTCTCAAAAAAATAGCCACTTATCAATTAATCGATAGGATGAAACAACTATCGATTTATGAATGAAAGCAAACACAGCAAACTGACTTCAGCACAATTTTGCCTGTTTAACATGTGCATTCCTCATGGTAAATCAGCTGCATCGTGTCAAGTTTCCACATGGTGTAACTTGTGCAAGCCTTTAATAAATCAGGGCCTACGTGTTTCCCCTCTGGTTTCTCAAAGCTCCACAGCTGAGCTGACAGTTGAAAACCAGATTCACGCTTCATTTGAACTTGTGTGTTAATGCCACCAAAGTATTTAAGTTACTGAAAGCCTCAGCAAGTGACAACAAGAAGTTGTGTTAGGAGATATCACACAGTCATGAGGCGCACCTTTGTGCAACGATATTACATGGAAGGTGACATGATATGGAGGTCAGTACAAGGGCGACGGCATTGCAGCTGTGATGCAGTCCTAAAGCTCAGAGCTGTACCATGAATCAAATTCCATCACCAAGAACAGTAATGTAGTCTTACCTTTCAGGAGCATAATTATACTTGGCTAACTGGTTGACATGGATTACATCCAGTACAGTAAAGATAAAAGCCAGTTAACAAAAAATGCAGTGTCTGCGCTGGTGGAGTTCTGACTGCCGTGTCAGTCTCAGGCAGCACAAGATCACTAACGTGTTACAAATTAATCACAGCTAGAATCACATTCGTATGACAACAATCCAGATCAGGGGAAATAATCGGGGAATTTAAGCAACACTTACTAGACAAAAACGGGTCGTTCTATAACTCATGGCATTTTGCATTATTTTGATCAAGTATGATTACTTAATTACTAAGTAATGACTGAATAAATCTTTAAAAAAGTACAATTAACCATCAGATCTATGTCTACCAACACAAACTACAAACACGAATCTAATAATTCATTGTAGAAGAAGCTAATAAATCTAGTCTAGGTGATTCATTTCAAAATGTCTAAAACCAGCAGAACAATGTAGTTTTTGAAATAGAACTTCTTTCAATTACAGATATATTTAGAGAGTTTATTTTGATTTTGATTGTAAGAAGTATAAATAAATTAAAGGTGCATTGCGCAAGTTCAAATGCTACATACTATTATTTTTATTCCTAAACATCCTCGTATAATTGCCTGATGTGTTGGATGAGCCAATATTTATCCTCCTCAGCTGCCTCTATAGTCCTGTCTGTGCTGCTCAGAGAGAGGGATTCAGGCTGGAAATCCTCAGATCGTGCATGCGCGTCGACGCGCTGCTCAGGCTCGTTAACCTGACCGCTGCTACAGTAGTATCGGATTGTTTACTCCGCCGCCATTAGAGCATCATCAAGACAACACTGACGACTATAAATGAATAAAAATAGGCCGGTGGCCTCATTTGCCTCTCACACACCAACATATACTCCTGTAAGACAAATAAAAGAAAAACTTTGTCTAGTGTGAGAAAAAGAGCCAAACTGGAGTCTGATGCCGCAGGAGTAAAACGAGAGTCACCATGGGAGCAGCTCTGGATAAAATCTGATCTGCTCCAGGAATAAAACGGGACCCTCAGCTGGTATTCTGCTTACTAAAAAGGACAATGCGATGTATGACGGAAATCAGGATACGTAAAATCACATGTTTTTAGTAGTAATAGTAACCTCGTGGCTATGCTAGCTATGCTATGCTTTATTTATTTATTGCGTGCAGTGCAGGTAAACAAAGACCAGCGTTGTCGAAGCGAAGCAGCTCATGCACGTGTAGCATTAGCATCAATCACACTTGTTGCCGGAAGTGGGCATACTTAAGGAATAAAGCTAGAACTTGCGCTATGCTCCTTCAATAAAATCTGTCCCTCGAACCTGCAGCTTTCGGAGAAATGTGTAAAATCCATCTTACCAAGATAATTTAACAGGTGTCCCAGGTGTTTACCAGGCTTTGTACACTGTCACATTAATAACCTGTGTTTCCATTGTTTTTTGCATGCCCAGTCCCTTACCCATAAAACTCTCACAAATATAAAGACATATACTATATATCAGTTTTATAAAATGATATCCACAAAAACACTCCTGTCCTGCCAGTCTGCTCGTCTCTGTTTATGCCAGTCATCCTCCATGCAGCTCACTCTCCCAAAAGGAAAAATCTGCCAGCTTAAGCCGGGAAGATACAGGCGGGACAGAGGAATCAACGAGACCCTCCTCCGGACTGTAACTTCCTGTAAAAATAAAAGCAGGAAGCAGAAAAGCAGAAAGAGGACAGATGTTACAACAACATGAGAGGAGGATGACAGTGGATGGGTGGGAAAAACGCCAGTCCAAGCGACTACAAAGTGCGCTCACGCCTTCACACGCTCCCACATGGAAATGGAGGTTATTTCTTTAGCTTTGTTTTCTCGCTTTCTCTCCAACACAAAGACTCATTACCTGCTTGTTAAGCCAAGGCCAGAGCTTGGAGAGGAGACAAAGAGACATTGGGAAGATTATTATCGGAAAGATTGAGGCAGCGGTCATCACATGTACCAGTGCGACATGAAACCAACCGGGGTACGAGCAGTGAGGGGGTCAGACACTAGCAGGCAGGAGGTGTAGACTGGCTTTTCAACATGGGTGGAAATCAGGATTACAGGAGTGGAAGAACTGCTCCCCACTTTTAAAAAGGTGCCAACAATGAGACCGTACGTGTCCCAGCAAATAAACAAATAATTAGATAAACAGAGATGTACAGAATTATTCTTAAAACCACCTGCAGACAGGAAGAAATATTCATCTTCTCGTCTGCTTTTGGGATCGCCATTAGGTCGATATTCACTCTCCTTCCAGCCCCGTTTTAGTACAAATTTCTTTTTAGATTGGATTTTCAAAATGCTTCCACATTTAACATGTCTTTGTTAAATGCTGAATTTCACACACAATCAGAAATATTTTGTGTTTGAGAATTGGGTTCAGTGCAGTGGCTGACCGATACAGTAAGGGCTGGAATATACTTGCTGCTGGAGACTCGTCTGCGTACGCATCATGGCGGCCGCGTGTCACTAATGTCAGTTTGGCACGTCGGCCGCTCGCATTGACGCGAGGTAACATGATGCGTGCGCGAGCTGCGATATTGACTGGACCGCTAGAAGTGCTCGTGCACCATTTTGGTCACAGAGCGCATTTACATGCTTATTGTCCACATTTACTGCATCTAATGGCGGCGAGACTTTTTCCCTCTTAGATTCTACAGTAAAGTAAAATTCTCAGTCCTTTTACCTCCATTTCAAAGACCAAATTCAACTCGTTGTCAGGGGAAAAAACCCGGAAATACAAGTGACCGGCATTTGTAACTTTCATGCATACTCTGCATAGTGGTACCCTCCGGTATTGACCGTTTTGGCCGCGCTGTGCCTACGTAGTTTATGGCAAGTATGTACACAGAGCAAAGAGTGCTTGCGGACACACTTGCATACACAGCAAGTATATCCCAGCCCTAACTGGCCCGGTTACTGGCCCGGTATTCCTGCCAGCCACCGAGAGCCTTTACCGTGGACGGTATGAAAAACCCAAAGATGCGTCAGTGCAACGCCGCGTGCGTCTGCATGCGGAAGTTTTACAGTATGAAAATACGCCACACCTGCAGCCGAATCAGTCAGAGGCTTTACCTTCGTGTCGATTCGCAGCAAGAACTGAGCCAGGCCTTTGATTGGTGCAGGAAGTAAGGCCTCCTCGCGCTCACGTCCAAACCTCTCCAGCACCGTCCACCACGAGCTCAGAGTCCGCTCCGCGAAGCTCTTCAAACCAAAGTGGACAACCAGCTTCTTCAGCACCCACACTATAACATAAAAGCATCTTAAATAACTACAACCAATCTGGGGATGTGTGTGAATGTGTGTATGTGTTTGTGTGAGAGAGAGTGTTTGTGTTACCAGCCACAGGGATAGGCAGCAATTGTAGGATCCAGAGGTTAAGCCACACTTGTACCAGCACAATTGCCCAGACCAGCAGAATAAAGTAGATATCACTTGCTCTGCGTGGGCTCTTCTCCGTCTGGAAGAGGTTGGTGGGTAAGGCCCGAGAGCCACGCAGGAAACCAGGGGTTGCAGGGAGAGGACCTACTGGCTGCACGCCATCTTGGTAGGATAAGACATCAGACAGGAAGCAGAAAGGAGGAAGAGAAAAAAGAAACCAATGTGGCCAAACAACACTGTCAAAGAGGAAGAGTGTGGGTTTGAACATCCTTTAATGGCTGCTCTTCAACATAATGATGCGTGTACAAAAAATAATCAGCCCGTCTATCAGAATGCACACGCAAGACATTTCTTTACAAGCCTTCAAATACAACAAGCCAACATTCAAAATGGCAAAAAAACATCTTTGTCATAGAATTGGGGTAGAAATGAGCTGCTTTACCTGTGCTGGAGGTCTCCCTGGACGCCATTTTCGGCTGGAGGTTGCTACAAGAGATTGCCATGTAAATTGTGTTTGCGGCAAATGACAGCATCTGCCCCGGCAGCTCCCCTGGACAGGTGAGACGCAAAATAACGGTAGCGCACACAAACAGGAGGTGCAGAAAACAAAATGCCAACGATTTTTGCTAGTTTGTGTGCATGTTTTCACCCACATACGCTTACAGTCCGAACCACAGTCAAGCTCTCCGTCTAGAGTCGCTTATATTTAAGGTAAAACTGAGCTGTCATTTAATCTAAGCGCTGGCTGAAAGGGAGAGCTGGGGAAGACTAATTCTAATAAAAGCTCATTTCAGGGGGACTGTTTTAAGGATCAGAGGAAGTCCATTCTGTCTGGATGCTGATTTGATCCTCTTAACTTTGAAAGAATGTAGTTTGACATTTCTAAGGAATCATTTGATTTATCGTACAATGAAACTAATTCTCTGTCAGGAACATTTCAGCTAAAGGGAAATGAAAAGACAGAAAATGACGATGCTATTTACAAATATTTTCCATGTATGTATGTATATATAAATCCAGCTAAAGGGCAGTTTCTGTGGTATGTGTTAAAATGCATGCGTCCAGAAATCCTCACCTCTGCCAGGGTCGGGTGGTTTCTCCTGCGAGCCCACGATGAGGAGTATCACCACCACCACAAATATGGGCACTCTCCATGAGCCAGTCAGAGACACTGAAAACAGATTTGGAAATGAGTGAGAACATGGCACAGAAAATCTGTTGTGCTCACATTATTGTTTCGGCACAAGCAATCATCCCATTAGAAAAACTGACCCTGACCGCTTTGTCCTGTTGGGCCAGCTGAACCACATTTCCAAAAGTATTTTGACCGAAAATGTCAGCATCAGAAATGCTTTTAACATCTCTTTAAAAGTGGACAGATCTTCTTTCTTCCTTGCTCTTCACACGAGCCACAGCTGTAGGAAAAAGCTTAGTCACATTTAACATTACACGCCTGAAGGTCAACATGTCTTTTCAGGGCGCTAAAAATACTGCTGTCTTCCTCATCTTACAATGTACCGTAGCTCTGCATATGTTCTGTCCAGCAGCAGACACGTAGGGACAAAACCTTCTCTTCACTTTTCCATCGCAGGCTCACTTTCAGCAGCCTCCACTCAGGCAGGCAAAGTAGGAAAAAAGATGTAGCCCAGAGGCCAAAAGGTGTTTTGCATGAAAAGTATGAGGAAAATACGTCTGAACAGGTTCTCCGTGCTCACCCATGTAGAAGAGCAGGACAGCCCAGACGGGAAGCGCTAACACCCTCAGGTACCGCTCAGTTTGAGGACTCCACTTGAGACAAACTGCCAGCAAGTAGCCAAACACAGCAGTACATACCTGGAGAGAAACAAATCCACACATTCTTTTGAAGTGAAAAAGAGCAAAATGTTTGTTCAATGCTCTTCAGGAATTTTCAGGAAGATCCAATTTTGACCATTTTTGTGGTAAATATAGCATGTTTCCTTCCAAATGAGTTTTTCGTGACAGCATAGTTGGAAACCAGAGCTCTCCTGACCTTATTTTGCACATTTAGAACAGAGGAGCTGAGACCAAAATGTTTTTTAAAACTGATTTACATTTAAAAAGCTTTTAAAGGCCTTTGCAGCCCCTTTTCGACCGACCTGGTTCCAGTGCTGGTTCGGAGCCAGAGCCAGACTTAGCACCGGTTTTTTGTTTTTCGACCGCCTTAGCACCGGCTCCTGGCTCTCAAAACTGGTTCTATCCTGGCACCAACTCTTTCCTGGGCCAGAG
>JBBDHI010000006.1:13799088-13813995 GCA_037177115.1 Craterocephalus stercusmuscarum | reverse complement strand
GAAGCACCAGAGTTGAACCAACTAAGCACTGGCTCTGGCACCAGCACCAGCTCCACGTTGGTGGAAATGAGGTATAAGTGAATTATCCACAAACAATCTATTGCTGTTTAACAGTAAATTCTGAAATAGGATGTTGTAGTCAGTAATCAGTTTGTCACGGACATCTCTACCAGTTTCCCTTTACACAAAGACATCATTCAATGTAATTTAATATGGTGTTCTCCTTCCTATTTATGAACCAAGGCAGTGTGTGAGTCTTACACTCCTTTTAGAAAAAGCACATGCTGTCTAATGAGGATCATATTATATCATTTACTTTTGGCCAAAGAAAGAAAGAGTTTCAGTGCCCTGGAGCGGTTCTGGAATAAGATATTGATCGATCAGCCACTGGAAGTGCAGGAAATTAAATCAACTAACATAGAAGTTTAGTCACATATTCAAAGAAACAAATTTTCTCCATTGAAGTTAATTGAATAAAGCATTATTATGGATGTGCAAGATAATATAATGTAGTTTGCCGCTCTAAATCATTCTGCTATTTTCATCTCAGATCATTTATGGGTGCAGGCTCAAGACATGTGTCATGACAGCATGTCTGATGTGTAATCCCAATCTTAAAAAGGTTTTCACGTCTGAATGATGTTTTGTTGAAGTCTAATATCAAAACATAATGCATCACATTCAATCAGCAGAAATTCGCAAATTAATAAACTGAAATAACCAGGCAAAGCATTTTTATTTTTTGTTGATTAAATAAACAATATTTTTAGTTTCAAAGACTGCAGATGGCAGCTAACTTTTGATTAATAGATTTTTCCAAATGAAATCTTCATTCAGTAATATAGCTCATATTAGCGATGCTTATTCGTATGAGCTCTGGTCCAGCTGACCTCGCCCACCCTGACTGACACAAGCTCTATTGTTGTCATCCTGACAGCGGACAACAAATTATCCAGAAGGCACGCGCACTCAGTGGGATCTGACTCGTCACTCACCCACGCAATGTGGAAGCAGTCCAGCACGAGTCCGATGACCCAACACATGTGCCCGAGAATCACCTGCATGCCGATGACGCTCCAGAAAAGGTAGAGGAAGTAAACCAGCGGCGCCCCGGCCCCGATCACCAGAAGCACCGTGAGCCTCTCCAGCACCAGCCTGCCCATCGTCTCCACACCGTAGTTGACGCACCAAACTGGGACCAGCAGCGTCCCCACCACGATGGGCGTCCCGGTGTCCTGCAGTCCGCTGAGCCACGAGCGGCCGATACGGGCCAGAGAGTATTTAAAAGGATGGAGGAATGTGCCGCAGAGCACTGCCCAGAGCAGCGGGCGGAGGAAGGCCTCCAGGATGAAGTAAACCAGGACGGCCGCCCCGCAGCAGATAGCCACGAAGATCATCGCCCCGGTGTTGTAGAAGGCCTGTTTGATGTTTTTGTCAAACTTGAGGGATGACGGGTGGGTTAGCAGTTGGCTCATCATCTCCACGGCTGGCTGGACGCTGTCGGGGAAAGAAACCGAGTGGGGCTGCTGGATGTGAGGGCTCTCCGGGGGAGAGACGGCGGAGGGCTCCGGCGCCGAGTCCTCCTCATCTGCCATGTTCCCACTTCGGCTCCGCTAGTTCAACGGCTGCCCCGCGTGACGGAGGAAAACATATGACGTAGCAGTAGAGGGCGGCCGGAGGGCAGCATGGGCAATGTAGTGCAGTGCCAATTTAATAATTTATTTTTAAATGGGGGTGGGGACGCTTCCGGTATTATTTATTTATTCTCGTACGCTTTGGGGGCGGGGTTCTATCTTATCTTTTATTTACTCTGCAGGTGAATATTTTCATTATTAATGTGTGCGTGGAAGCTGGAAAGATTTGGATTAGTTTGTACTGTGCTGGTCAGAAGTATTTTTTTATTGCACCTGGTATGAAAGTGGGATGTGAAAGTGATGCGCGTGCTCCCCCAGCTTTTTCTTTAAAATAGCCCAAATAGTTTTTATTATATATTTCAGGCCTGGTGTTATATGTAGTGGCGTCTTATGATGTATGTAGTAAGCAATTACATATGCAGGGATTAATTATCAAACCTCTTTTACTAATGTATTCCCATATCCTCCTACCATCTCCATACTAAACCACCAAAAACTGCAGTGTACAATGTTTCTCTTCAGGTTCATGCTGGACACCATCTTAGCCATAGAAATTGGCAATAATCGTATCTGGAAAGAATTTATAAACATCTGCACCATTTCATGCTATTAGCTGAAGTTTAGTTTAATCTATAGTTTTGCAAAGATGAGGAAGCAATAGTTGTTTTTCAGAAGTGCTGCGTCCTTCAAAGGCCTATCTTACACACTTAAGTTTGAGATGGGTCAAAGGTTGTTGTTTTTTACAGCTACATTGTACAAGCGAGATACTGAAAATGGTATCAATCAGTGAGAAAGGCCACTGTTAGTCTATCATAAGAAAAATTACATCATAGGTTATTACAGTTCATGTGACAAAGTAATCTGTTTACAAATGGATTGTACATTGTATATCTTTCCTTGCAATGATAGACTGTTTCAGACATTGTAATATATTCAGGCATTTTAATACAGAATAAATGTAACAATAACAATCTGGGGGAAAAGTAGTCAGTGTCATAGCAAAGTGTCTTTTTGTCCACAGTTTGCTCAGAGTGTTATTGCTTGTGTAGGCAATGGAAACTCATTTATCAGTCTTTCTCAGTTTACAGCGCCACAGTGCTGAGATAAACGCAGTCGCTGTGGTCAAGGAAGATACAATGGCAAATATCCACATAAATTTAGCAGGATACAGAGACAGGAAGTGTGTGCGTGGGTTCTTTATGCTTTCTTTCGTCCTCAGAAAACCTTTGTGTTACAGCCAAGTTCACCGTGATCCACCAGTGAACAGCAGGTTTCTGAAGTCATTCCCAGATTTTCTGCTGCATGTAGTGTTTGGTAGATTTATTCACTGGCATGTGTAAACACTGTTTTAACCAGTGAAGGCTATCATAAATACTGAAAACAACTGGCCTATTTTCAACTAATACTACTCTTATCAGATTGCTACAGTATTTGTTTAATAATTCGACAAGCTACTCTTTATGAGCAATGCACATATATTCTAGCTTGTTTCATATATCTAATAGAGTATCTCTTTGTGCAAAGTGCACAGTTACAATAAATGTGGCATCACATAAAATGATGGTTTTTTTTGCTTAATCCTGTCTTCACTCTCTTCTTCTCCCTTCAGTCAGCTGCTGTGCTTCATCACGGTGTTCCCATGAGGAGATAGAAGGTGAGAGCTACTATGAGCAGTAAACAGAGGGGTGAGTTGAAGGTCTGATAGGCTGTGCAAGGCATAAAGATGTCCTCATACTTATAGATGCTGATCATGTGGTCGCTGACTGGGGGACTGTCGATGTCGTGCCTTGTGATGGAACCTGTTAGTAAGAGGCAGAAAAATGTCAACAAGGACCAGAAGAGAGGATGTCTGCCTTCATGCTGAAGCGTATGAACTCACCTTGAATTGCAGGTCCCCATGCAAACAGGTAATACCATGACAGGTGTAGGTCCACCAGTGTTTCCTCTCTGGGGACGTACAGCGGCCTCTTGAACCGACAGGTCACCCGGTTGTTTTCGAAAATGCCCTCTTCATCTCTGGCCGGGTTTCTCTTGATCTCCTTGGCCCACTGGCCGACGTTGTAGAAGTGATGAATCCGTACACGGCCGTTATCATCATGCACGCATCCCATCACATCGTCTCCCCCCTAAAGGAGCAAGGATGATAAATGGTAAGCCAGTGAAAGAAAAAAATATTCTGATACACTGGATCCACCTGAAATTTCATGCAAAAAGCCCCAACTTATTACACAATACACTGACACATGACAAAAAATAAATTGACTTAACAATACAATAATAATAAAAGTGTAGAGGTTTTTATTGTTTTTTTTTTTGTTTTTTGTTTTTTTTGTGTTTGTTCTTTTTTATGGTGGATGTATTCTTATGTGATCTGGACTATGAGTCTGTACTATCTAATACCTCCAGAAATCCTGTTTATTGCTCTGATTTTATTCATATATTTCTGACCTGGGGTGACATAAAACCATATTTTCCTTATATATGGCACTAAATCAGGATTTTAACAGTGAATATAAATCAGATTTTCTTTCTTTTTTTGCCTCAGTCATTCTTCCCCTTAAATTTTCAACAATTTTCCCCCTAAAAGCTGCTTACTTTAAGATGGGCCATAGGTGATAGACTAACAGTAAATAAATGCAACAATGAATTCCCATTATAGATTTACTACATTGTAGCCACACAAAAACACACATCAATACTTCAGCACAACTCTGGAAAGGTGACACTGCTCACACCCGGCTACAGCGGCACCTTCTTCTCACATGTGCCAAATGAATAGTTTTACATTTCAAGCCACATTGGCTCAGAGAGGAGATGTAGACAGGCAGAGTCAGAAATGGATTTTTCAGTTTTATTTTTAAAAAAGTTCCTATTGGTTAAATTTAACTTTTTTGATAGAAGTACCTGTCATCAATTAACAATAAAGTTGCACTCAGTTACAATTTTAACATCAACAAAATCCAAATAAATTATGCTTTAGTTATAGCATGTTAAAATCTAAATGAGACAAAAAAGGATAGTGATGTAATTTCCAGTTATTATTGTAGAGTTCTTAAAGGGGAACCTGTACAATTATAATGACATAAAACCTAACAAAACACACTTTTACCTCATCTGAAATTATTTCTGATATACCACCTCCTGTTTTTGGCATATGGTACCCTAACATGAACCCTTTCTCTCTCAGGTTAAATTAGAATGGATGCGAACTGTAAGCAGTACAAAGAGTTATTTATTATGTCAGATATTTTATTTGCAGCATTTAGAGCCACAGAATAGCTGCAAGGAATAAATATGTATTTAAATAAATAAATATGTTTTTGTGCATTTAATCATATTCTGACTGTCCACATTACACATGTTGGCTGTTTTTTATCATTCAATCATATACAAAACCTTATGTGAAGATTGTTAATAACGCAATCTGCCTATTCTGGAAGCCTCGCAAGTCATTAAAGTTTCATCATTTATTCTGTGCAATCTTTATAAAAACATCTGTTTGGCCATTTCATTTGTAGCAATACAATAAACAAACTGGTTATTTTTTAACGTAATCACAGAAACAGGTGTTGCCTCTTACATGCCACAAAGCTGTCCTCAGAGAAGATGAGCAACACTCACCATTTTCTTGTCAGAGGAGAACCCAACAGCCACCCAGCCGTCTGTATCTGCACTCATCTCATACTCCACATCTGTCCCGATGCGACGATAACTCAGAAAGTACTCGCACGTCTCTGCATCACACCCCGGCTTCCCATACCTGGATGCGCGCACATATAGTAATAATCAGCTTAAAAGGCATTTCAGACATGCTGGAGCTCTAGTCAGAAAATGTGCAGTTAACTTTGTATCAGGGCCAGTTAAAGCGGGACACGGCCTGAATAAATGTAATCCAGTTTCTGGGAACAAAAACAAATCTGTAGAGAATTCTTGAGTTTAGCAGCAGCTCTTTGTAGTGAGGCCACAGCGTGGAGGATACCAAGGAATGTAGGTGCACATGAGGTCTGTTTTCAGGAAGACACGTGTGGCAATTGATGGTGTTTCTAACCGTATGCAGCCTTTGGTCACTCCGCAGTCGCTGACTTTGATCTTGGCGAAAGGATCAACTGGTGGGGCAGTGGGGAATGGATAACCTGCAAGAGGCAAAACCAGTCATCCTGTTGGTTCCACACAAAACAGCTGATGCCTGTTTTCAGTCAAGGGGGCCAACTAAGGAGAGGCCATCTGTCCTGAGTGTCTGTGTGTGTTTGTGTGTGTGTGTGTGAGGAAGAGGGGACATGCAGCTGCCAGCAGGGAGCTGGCCTGGGTGCTGAAAGGCCTTCTGCACAGGAGACAGGTTGGATGCAGCACAAGATCAACAGCTTTTCAGCTGTTTCTGCCAAGAAATTCTGTTTATTCTTCTCTTCTCTGCTGATCCTTATAAGCTGTTTATTTGTCTTCATGTAAACGGAATGTAAACAAAGTGCATTTGTAAACAAAATGTCCTGTGAAGTGATCCACAGACTTACCGTCATCAGACAGATATCTGGATTCAAGAAACTCAGAGGCGAAGGTGCTGTAGGAGTCTTTGTGCGTCTCCTGATGGCCCGGCTCTCCATGCTCTCCATGGCCGGTCCGGAGCGCTCCTTCATCGGTCGGACTAGGCGCGACCCTCCAGCATCCACTCTGGATGAGCAGCACCGACAGCTGCACGAGCCTCCGCGCGAGCATCACGACAAACAACGAAGCTATGAAAACGACTAGAGAGAAGGAGATTGGAGCTGGATCCTTATTACTGCCTGAATTTCGGGCTCTTCGCAGGTCTCCATTGCGGATTCACAAAATCATCACCACATCCGTGTTTGTGTGCTGGAAGGGATGCGAGGGGATGCCGCGCCGCTCGGTGTGATGACGAGGCTAATCCGACTCTGAATTACCCAGATTTGTTATCATGCCATCTAATACAGACGCGCAGCCATAATCCTCCACAAAACCAGAGGCCGGGCGCCTTCTGGATGTCATTAATCATCACATATTTCCTCCGCTGGATGAATGGTTTCGTCCAGCCGCCCTCTCCTTTCCGTCCTCAGTCGATCACTGCACCATCCAATCAGCACGCGCAACGTGCTGTCATCAGAACCGATCAATTGCTTTCACTAGTCCTCCTGTAGATGTCATTTAGACCGCAGTGATGCGAAAAGTTTGCTATGTTTTATTTTAGAATAAAGCCGATATCATGGAGACCGTCATTTTATACTTTTATCTCTTCCCCCAGGCGTCCATAGACCTTAAAATATAGTAGGCTATTTGAAATACATTACTGAATCATACTGGGTCTAAATACTTGCATCAGCTCACAAAATAGCCATTACCTCACGGGAGAGTTCTCAGGTGTCAGGTTGTTAGTTTTCCAAAATTAGCCCAATAAATCAGTGTAAATAATGTAAATGGACACATTTTCCATCTTCCTCCTCACGGGGTTTCTTTCTTGTAATACAATTTCCTGCCACTTGATGGCGACAGTAACCTGCGGTTTAAACTTGATTCACAACCTAACAGTGATAAAGATGAACAAATCCTGCATAACTAAAATAGTTTTCTTTATATCAAAACTTCTGAAGCTCAGAAGAATTTCAAAGAATCTGTGCTATATGAAACCATCAAATGATTAGAATAATTCCAACTATTTAAACAGGCACTTAATGAATAAGCCCACAAATTTTACACCAAAGGACTGAAACTGCACTTAGTTGAAACATAAATGGAACTAACAATGTTATAGCCTACTAATTTTAAATAAAGTCCATACCAAAAGCTGTGCGCACTAAGGACAGCATATTATTGTTAGGTAACAGAAATCAGTCGTACACAATGAGAAATTGTGTAATCATTTATTGTTGTTCAGTATTAGGACAAAATGAAAACAAACTGGGAGCTTCACCATCTTTCCTTTTTTTATATTTGCAGGAACAATCGGTGCTGTGAGAGCATGCTTGGATCTGCCCCCCGCATAGCACACACAAGTAAGACAGGGAAACTGTGCTGTTCATCCGTGTGTCCTGCAGGTGATGCTGATGCTTCACTGAAGGATAAAAGGACAGGTATGCATAATCATTTAACAAACATACAACCAGGCAGCATAATGATAAACACAAAAACATGCAATGTGTGTAGAATGTCAACACAAAGTGGCATCAGTTTGATGTATAATTTAAGGACCAAAAGGTATAGATACCTATTAAACACACTTGGTGCTTTCCTATTTCTTTCTTTGCGTACGCGTGCTACCAGCAACTCTCATTTTATGCTGGGTGCAGGTCTAAGGAGCAACACTTATGTGTATAAAGCAGACAAGTCAAAATACGTGTGCGCACATACAAGAGTGTGTGACCTTTAACCTTTCTGCTCTTCACCTCGCCTCTCTGCAGACACAAATCAACCTGATCAATCGCCTCTCTCGGTCTCGATCCACCCAATTATCCCGTGTTTATCCTCTTATTATTTCCACCAGCCCTCTCTCTCTCCGTACCAATTACCATTCCGTGTAGGGGGCAATGCTAGCTGGGTAATGAGGGACTCTGGGCATACCAATCTTAGCTTAATAGCCTTAAAGGGCCACTCATTATCACAAACACTCACTCCGTCTCACACACACACACAGACACACTCATGTCCCCGTACATCATGCCACGGAGAGAGAAAGATGGAGTGACAGAAAGAGAGAATGAGTGAGGGACTCACCAGAAGCAGTGGGGAAGTGAGTGAGAATGAGAGAAGAGAAGTAGTTGATGTGTGTGTGGTGTGGACTGGGGGGGGTCGGGGGGGGGGTCTGGTAAATGTCAGTGGTGTGTCTCCTGGGCCCGGGAGACGAGTTAGTGACAGCAGAACAATGGCTGCTGGATCCATTGAGAAACACAGCTGCTGCGAGTGCATGCTTGGATCTGTCACTCGCCCAGCCATCAAGCAGCGCATGTAAAGACACAGCTTAACACGTCGGCAACGCACACACGTGGAAAAATGGAAGGCTGGTGCCTCATGCAGTTGTGCCATGTGAAAGCACAAGGTAAGCCCTGGATGTTATGGGGGATCAGCAGCAACGTGGACGGCTTAGTCAGAACTGTCAGTCAGTAAGAGCTTTTGTAAAAGGGAAAACTGGCCAAAGAGATCTTGTGCTGACACGACTTCCCCTCTTCCCTCCACAAATTAATGGACCAAAGCAAAACAAAAGTGAAAGAGTCTGACCTGACTCATGTGTTGCCTGAGGCTGAGATCAAGTAAAGCCCATTTTACAGATACATGTTTCAGAGAGGAACATGTGTTTGTTCTCCAATCTTCCCAGTAGAGCTAAGCTTCTATTTTTCTTTGACATTTCAAATGTTAACTGTATAAACTGTACAAAACGGGGCAAATATGAATTAAAGGATCACAATCAGTTAAAGTTAAAGATGCGAGGATGTGAAGAGACACACCAGGGATGTTTCTCAACATACTGTAAATCTGGAAAGAATTTAGGGAGGATTGAGGTTAAATGAATCGTTCAGCGTTTTAATTGTCGGATATGGAAATTAAAAGATGATCATCTTTAGCTACATTGTACCAAAAAGAGGAGTTGCTATAAGGCTCCAAAACACACAAATACCAGCAGCAGTGAAACATCTCACTTTTAACAACATGTGCTAACTTTTGGTAAAGGCTGCGATCCTTCTCTTTCCATTCTGCTTTTTATTAGAGTAAAACACCCATCCACTTAACTACATCAGTTACTGTCTTTAACACCTGTAATAACCAGGGAGGCCTCCATCTCCTTGTTTCCTCTGTTTGGTGGCTCATAGTTTGTGTTGCAGAATCGCAGATATCATTATTCCGTCTACAGCAGCAGCGGAAAAGCTGTAGATTTATCTTATTTTGGCATCTAAACTGAACATCATTGTCTCGTTTTGTAGTCGACAGAAGTGAGATCGCTTATCGACTCAAACCGGCCTATAACAGCGAGCTATTACCTCTGCCTCCAGCTCTCAGGCGCAGTCATAAAGCAGCTCTGTGATCTAGCTGCAGGCCTCCCCAACCACAGGGATTCATTTAGGAGTTGTCAGAAATCACTTTACTCACAGTAAGCACTATTGGCATGTTCTTCTGTGTGCAGAGCAAACGCACCCCTCCACCTTCGCACAGATGTCTGCCAGTGAATGGTGACTGCACTTACAGGGTAATCCTCTTTAACCGAGGGGATATGAGCAAATAGACGCTTTTGGGCTTATTTGCATACAGAGTTTGGTTTGTGCTGTTTGCCTGTTGGGGTCTCTGTGTGTACCAAAGGCTGAGGGAATCCATTGTGCTGATGAAATGTTTGCTTTTGCAATAAGGAGGCACAGATGAGGCATCGATCAGCGCTCATTAAACACCTCCGACTGCGGTGACACATTCATATTCACACACTGGCACAGCTGACAAACAGGAGTTTCATTTGAGCATCGTGGCAGCCGCTCATACATTAGTTCCCTCCTGTGTGACTGACTCTCAAAGCTTGTATTGACAGCTGACTTGAAACACTTGTTGTCGGTGGACTTATCCATTAAGCTGTACCCCAGCTCTCTCCGTATAGACCTGCCGACCAACCTGGGCCTTGAGAAGTGATTATAGCGTTGGGTGGTGGGAGCTTGGGGCTGTACCGTCATTAGTCTGGTTAATCAGAGCCTTGCTCCAGGTTAAGCTCCGCCGCCTCAAGAGAGAGGCTGATGAGCTGGGAGCCGTGCCCAGCCTGCAGTGCTCGGGTCTGGACTCCAGCGGCTCTGCCAGCTCCTGCCTGCTCCAGTCAGTAATCTATAACTCCCCCCTGGAGCAAAGCGAGGAGGCTCAGCCTCCTGGACAACACTGACACATGGTGCATGGTAATGAGACACACAGAGAATGACACACTGTCACACACACCTGCTCACACACACCCACACTGACCGCTGATGCAGTGTGAGGGATCATCGCTGACTTTTAGCCTGTTCTGCTTGGCTTCTTGGAGCTGAATCTTGTGCTCACTAAAAAGCAGGCGACCTTGTCTTAAGAACGGATGGGATTCAACATGTAAACGCTTAACTACGGCTGCCGCGCAGCGCGGTAATAACCAGCTCAGCAGAACGGGAGCATAATGACCGCAGGGACTGCTGGGTTTTCATACAGGAACCCAAGTTCTCTCACACACAAACAGTCAAATTCTCTCGGGGACTAAATGGTCTCAGAAAAGCTCTGGGGAGGTGTGTGTGAGCCCGGCCTGCCTCCGCTGTCCCAGCGTCCCCTGTGAGCTCATTAGCCCCGATCATAACCACTTCCCTATGTCTGCTCTACACATTCCATCCATCCACACCTTCCCACTCACAAATTGTGCGCTCCATCAGAATCGGGTAGATAGAGTGTGTTTAACAGCAGGAGTGTGCCGCATGTGTATTTAAAGGACGAGGAAGGTCAGAGAGCCCAGCGAGCCCCAGCGGACCCCGCAGACCCAAACGGAGCAGAGAGGTAGGCGGCGAGGAGGCATGCGGGGTGAAAAGTGAAGGTAGAGGAGGTGAAGAAGTGTGTTTTCAGCCGATGAAGGCCACAGCCAGGTGTCAGTTCAAGGCTCCTGTTCTGCTCTCTTGCGCTGTGTGACCCAGATGGGCGGTGAAAGAGATAAAGAGGGAGGATGGGGAGGCAGGGGGAGATAAGGATGGAGGGCTTCTCATTTAAAAGTGAGTGTATAGAAACACAGGAAAGACCCCAGAGAACCAAAGAATGGGATGAGACAACAAAGAGCTCCACCATCAGTTTAGTGAATAGATCCGTCCATCTATGCTTTTTATCTTCCTCTGTTGTTGCCCCCCCCTCTTCCCCCTCCCCATGTCTTCTGCTCTTAATCAGCCTCTCATTGTTCCATTAGCTGGTCCTGTAGGCTTAATCAGCTTGGCACGGACACCCATCGCTATCTGCTGCCCTTCTCACACGCGCACAAACACTAAATAAACACATTTTAATGCGACACCAATCATGTCATCCACTCAATGAGACTGCCCCCACCCCCACCCCCCCACCACCACCCCCCTTTGTAGCCCACAACTCAAACACAGTACATGGGAGGCTTGTTCGGCCTGTCCATCAGGCAGCCAACGCTGCCAGTCTAATAATATGTGTGCCTGTGTGTGCATGTGTGTGTGTGTGTGTGTGTGTGTGTGTGTGTGTGTTTGTAGGTTTCCCAAGGGGAGGGGAAATTATTTTAACTCAGTAACCTGAACCACCCCCTATCCCACAAGCTGCATGAATACTGTATACACACTTTCTCTCTCTCTCATATGCATGTCAGCCAGTGTGTATTGATAATGGCCATTAGCATATTTATGATCATTGCCAGCCTCTTATTGTTTGCTTACTCCATTAATCTTCATCTGCTGCCTGCCGACTGACAGCTCAATCTAACAGGCCATCACTGGGCACAGGGCACACACACACAAACACAAACACACACATTGAGAATGCAGAGTTGTACATAAAGCATCAACAATCCAGGGGCATTGTCTCACACACCTGCAGATACAAACACACATCCAAGTATGCAGCATGATTGACATTCACCCCAGAGGGTGTAATCACAGGAGGTTATCCTCCACAGCTGCATGGGGCTCTGCTCGGCCTCTCCTGCGCAGCGGCGAGGCGTCACACCTGCAGGCTGAGAGCTCCTGCTGGGCCATAGGTGGGCGATGGCACCCTTTGATCAGGCTTTCTATCTGCATGTGCCTGAACACAGCGGTTTGTAGAGTTTAGCCTCCACCAGTCATTAAATCATTATCATGTGGTCAGACTGGAGCTCGTCCTTCTGCATGCAGGTCAGGGTGCAAAGTGTTCCCGGTGGTGTGTGTCTGCTGAATGTGACGATGGATGAGCTTGTGGGACGTGCACTCAGACGTTTATGTGTTTGTTTAACGTTGGTTTGTTTACTTGGTGAGGAAATGCTGGAAGTGAGCCAAGTTCAACCGGAGGTCTGCTCTCCCCTTCCTCCCCCATCCCCTCCCTTTTTTCCCCTCTCTTCTTTTTCTCCTGCATCGCCCAGCTGCTCCAGGAAGAGCCACCTGGGAACCAGAATATTGTGTGTGTGTGTGTGTGTGTGTGCTATAAGGCATCTTAGGCATGAATTTAACCTCAAACATGAATAAAATGTAAAGTTAATTATCTAATTTATAAGTTTAACCCTTTGTGCTTCATCAGCCCAAACAAGCAGGACAGTTATGGATCAAACTGCGCCGTGCCGACAGCTCATGATGGCCTGTTAGGAAAAGTTCAACACTGTGGAAAAGAAACTTCTTTGCTTTTTTTCTGACAGTAAATCAATACTGCTGTCATATTTGCATGTTAATTGTGATGGTGGAGTCAAGAGGTGATTAACGGTTTCAGTCCAGTGAACAGACTAAACAGCTGGTTTGTTTCACTTTAGTGATTCAGCCTCCGGTTGTCTTCTTGATGCTATTTGGTATTTTGTTTTGCTGCTACAGTAACTGAACCATCTAACAACATTTAGCATCTAAAGCACCAATTTTGGTTCAGTTCAAGCGATGTATTTATTGATGTATTTACTGCAGTTGTATTGATCTAACATATTTCTTTGCTATTTTTTCTCCCATTAATCACTGCGCCATGATTTAACATAATGGGCCGATGCAATTATGAATAGAAACCTCAAAGAAACAGTAAGAAAACACACACATATTCTTGCTGTTGTTTGCAAACTTTGATCATTTTTCCATGCAAACCCAAGTAGAGTTACAGCTGACGTGACAAGCCGTTTATCAGGACTCTACTCCTTGTTCCACTATGCAAACACAGGAGGGAAATATATTGTCCAACTTTACAATGACAGCTAGTGATTCCCTATTTTACCGGATTATTGGAGGGCTGACTTATTATGTCACAAACCTAAACCATTTATAGCTAATTTATCTACACTGCCAGGCATTATGGGACATTCCTTACATTTACTTATCTTATTTGTAAGATACAGTACATGTTTGTGGTTATTTTCTGTGTAGCAGATTTTCTCTTTTCTTTTTTGTGCACCAGTTTCTTCTGTTACTTTATAGTTAAAAAATAATTTAGGAGTTATTCAAGAGGCTGTGTTTTAAAACCATAGTCTACCACTGTGGAGATTATCCTCATTACACCATGCTACCAGTTGTGAGGTGAATTTAAACCGAGTGGCTGATTTTTATCTTTAAGAGTAGCTCAAACTGTGCTAGTAAGTATTTTAAACCATCAAAGTTTGGGAGATGCAGTGATGACGTCCAGATAAGCGGAATGAAACTTTAACAACAGATTGAAAGGATCAATTGAATAGATTTTTCTTTCATAACATTTTCAAAATGCAGTTTTTTTTTTTGTATTTACTTTGTGTTAATTAGAATATATTTAATGTCAGATATCTACGGACTAATTTGTCTTTAAGCTATAAGAATTTTCAAGCACAATATACAGGTCTGAACCAGTCATAAGGCTTTCTTTCCCTTGGTCATAAAGCTCTTTTTATAGAGCCTATTTATAAAATTTAGATATCAGAGATTATGGAAGTTTTATTGTGATTCCCCACAGAGAGAATAGTTTTATTGAGCTTCGGTAAATCATCCCTTTCAACTCTGATATCAACTGCAGAAATGTTCAGCCAGTGTCTGAGTGCAGGAGTTGTGCAGTGTTAATATTTATGGCATGTAAGCTAATATATTTGAGAAGTTTATGGAGGCAGTAAAGTATGAAATACATAATTTGCTAACATGAACCATGTAAAACTGCTATTAAAGACAGGCTGAGAATACAAATGCAGGTTTCCTGTCATTTAAGCATATTTGATCATTCATGACAAGGAAGACTCGTTCTCCCTCTCTGCATTTCTCTTGCAGTAAAATTCCTTCAACTACTGGTGCAAAATACAAAATAACCCGGTGTTAAAAAGTAGGAATATGCGCTCATGTATGATTATACATGAGAAGTGAGGAAAATTATATGTTGTTAGTGATTCCATCTCCACTGATGCAATTGTGATGTATCCACAGCAAATGAAAGAAAGAAAAAATCAAAACGCTCATACAAAATGATAAGAGGTAACGGTTTTACGTCTATAGTTAATGCAGGAGTGGGACAACTACTTGGTCTGGTTAGAATGGTTTCACTTTTGTCATTTAGCCCCAGATTTATTCATGGTTTATTTTGAAGATGTTACAAAAGAAAGCAAATACGCATCAGTTTTATTTTCTATTTGTGTAAGTGACAAGCAAACTGCTTGTTTACAATT
>JBBDHI010000006.1:13770110-13780319 GCA_037177115.1 Craterocephalus stercusmuscarum | reverse complement strand
GAAACAAAAGTGAATTATTTACACCTTGTAATCATCAGAATATCATCCCAAGTCAGAATAAACATTTTTATTGGATGTTTCAAAGAAGTTATGCTTATTGTGGTTTTACATCTTCTTAAGATGAAGATTTGGGGAACTGAAGGTTTTATTGTGTTTGAAGTAAAACAATGTTTCATTCTTAATGTTGCATGTGAGCTGCTCAACAGGTGGGTCTGCTTTGCTGTAGGTTTCTTTTTCAAAATGCGCTAAATGCTTATTTTAGATTTGATTCCACCAACGTGTTTGAAAAAGTCGAGACAGGAGCAACCAGAAAGTGAAACTTGGAAAGCAGTTCAGTACTGACCAGTATGTCAATGAACTGCTGCCTTTTTCTGGACCCTTGCCTATTTAAGGACTGGGGTGAAGCAGAAAAGAGAAGGACCAACGTGTCTGAAATCAGAGTATGGTAATAAAACATTTATCTATACTTAGACTTAATTTGTTTTTCTATCAAATAGATCATTTGCTTCTGTGTGTGTGTGTGTGTGTTTATTCTAATAATCAAACCAAAACTCTCATTGTGCTTCATCTGAATTTCTTTTCCTGAGGGGGGCGCTGCAGACTATTCTCTGAATACTACTGACTCATCAGACGGGAACTACAGTATGAGAGCTGGGCAGGAACCGTATGAACACATACAGCTATACAGTGCAAGGCTCTTTGGTGTCAAGTCTTATTGACGGACTAATCACAATCTGATAAACAAGTGCTTCACACTCACTCTCAGTTTTAGATGAAAGTCACAGGAAAGCTGATTTGATTGCATAAGTTGGCACCACGTGGAACTTTAGATGAATTTGATTTCATTTCTAGAGGAAAGCAGCTGCTCGGGGTGTTTTGGAGTTGCGGAGGAAGCTCTGGACTGTCCTGCATCACCGGGCTATCTGTTGTTGAATATGAAACCACCAGCTGGCATGGGTTGTGTGTGGAGTGTGTGTGTGTGTGTGTGTGCTACCTTGTGTTAAACGTGGCATTCATGTCCTGTTCATTAATTCATTCCGTTGCCATGGCTCTGCTTTCCGAAAGGCTGCCAGTGTTCGTGGCAAACTCCTATTCCCCCTGTCCTACTCGCTCACACACAATGAGGACACACTAGCAAAACCCCGTAGCCCAATTCACGGTGGCACAACACGACACTGAGCCAGAATAATTCAACAAAACGATTAAATATGAAGAAGTCGTGGTGAAGCTGTCCCTCAGTGCTCCGGAGTCAAACAAGCCGAGGGAGCATGCGAGGCACCGTGGTCCTCCCTCCTTCTCCAACCTGTAGTTTCAAACTCTTCCTGACACTGTCTATACAAGTCAACTCACTGTTTCACTAGGGGGTAAAAAACGAACCAGCTGTTTTTCTCTCTTATCTCACTGCTATGACTGAGAGAGCTCCGTCAGATTATTTAACTCAATTAATGCAATGTAGAGTTTCCAATCCACACTTTTGTGGATCTACCGACTGGCCATTCAAGGGGCTATGTCTTCAAGCCTTATGAGCCATGACAAGAAACATCTGTCCATGTTAGAGCTACAGTAGGTGACTGCTCTATTTTGATCCTGAAGAAAGTCGTTAACTTAAATATCAGGGTTAAAATAAATAATCAGGCGGATTATTTGTATGCTGCTTTTCTACTTTCTCTCAGGCACTTTACTAAAAAAATAATAAAAAAAAAAAAGAGACTTTGAATGGATGAGCATGACATGGAGGAAGTATGACTTCAGTTATTTGCAAAACACAAAATTAAAAGGTTTACTAGAATAAAAAGAAAAAAGTCAAAGTAATGTTTTTGTTTAGGAAAACTGCATTCAGTAGACATTAGGAAGCTAAAACCCATTTTACATTATCCCCCAAAGTGGCAACTTATACGTTATAAATAAATCTGTCATTTCAGAACGAATCAAACAGACCATTCGGCTGGCTTCATTTTACCTCTGCTGTTGTAGTTATGTGATGAACAAAAACCCATTTTTCTACTTTCAAACACAAGTAACTTCAAAATGCTGGAGGGTACAGCGAATGCAGCGTTTACCTCATAAAGTTCTCAGGAACACTTGTTATCTCTGTTTATACTGTCATTTATAAGTATTCAGCGCAGATGAGATCAGTCATTTCCACAGCATCAAAGCTGCAGCAGAGGAGATCAATAAACATCAATCACGTACCTGCATGCATGCACGTATGGTTAAAAGCTAAGCGGTTATCTGGATATTAAATCATCCTGAACATGCACATGTCAGGTGACGTTTGTCCTGTGGAAAGGAGAGAAGTGAGAGACAGGAGGAGGAAGAAAGAACACTTCCTCTCTGTCTTTTTCACCAGAAAACCATTTCCTGTGAAGAAACCGCACACTTTTACAAGGGATGGGCCCTTATATACCGAGGGGTTAACATGTACATGACAACATACACACACTTGAAAAGCAATAAGAACACATATGTTGTCGGTTGTCGTGCTGTTCAGCATCTTGGTGAATGAAAATTCCTTTCGTAGCCTAAGGCTCACTCACCCATCACACACGGAGGCGTTTCCTTCTGCAGAAAAACACACAAACGCATGGAATCAGGATGTCAGGTGCAGCAGAGGGCTTGTGATTAGAAACTCTCCTTTCAGCGGCAAAGCAGAATATTCTCTCTGCAGATGAGCACAAATGCCCACTGTTGCATGCAGTTATGTCAAGTATATGTGTGTGTGTTCTCTGAACAGATCACCTGGTTGGTAAAGCATGGAATAAATGGACATACGGGTGGAATTGATCCGTGCTCAGTGACCAGTTGAGTCCCAAGGGATGTCCAAAAATTGAGGGTAGGCAGAGGGGATGTTCAGAAATCAGTGACAGGATCTGCACAGTGAAATGGCAGCGAGGTCATACGCAGAATCTGTCAGCAGACCAAGCTGTTGTATGTGATATCATGACTATGAGGAGTGGCGCTGGTTCGTCTGGCTGCTTTCCTTGACAAAACATTGCAAATAAACAGGGGAAAAAATAGTTAGCAAAAATCAAGCAGAAAAACAAAAAAACATAGTGTGTGAAATGTGCTGTCATGTATCGGTCTAACATGTTAATGACATATTCAAGTAACCACATACAAACACACAGACACACACACACTTGGACCAATGCTCTGTGCTTTGAGCCAAGGATCAAATTGCTAACTGTGCAATCAGAGGATAGCCATCCCCACATCATGAGCCACAGCTGGATGGAAGATATCACACATTACTCATAATGTGTAACACATTTGAATAAAATGTTGATTCAGGCTATGCTATTCCTGACCACTCTGTTTTTTACACTTTTCACAAAATTGCAGTAAGTTTTGCAGTTGAAAACTGATATGTAAAAAGTACATTTTATTCAAAAGGTTTATTTTACATACTGTAATGTCTTGATGACTCCCCTTATTGTTTTGGTATATAGTGTGTAGGACGTATGCAGATCAAATCTTACTTTTACCTTATACCATCGTGTTCATCCTCTATGCGGCTACCTTACAAAAAAACTGTTTGTCATAGTCATGCTCCGAAATTACACAGTATTCAGATGAACGTAAATCAAATAAGTCCAGCTGCTGTGATCATGAGACCAATGACTAGTCAGCCAATGGATGCCCTGACCTGTTAACGGCCAGCGATCAGTAGCACAGTCTGACTTGCTGAGAGGTGAAAACCTTTTCACTGTAAAATAATCTGGCTCTATATTCTGCCATCCAGGCCACATGGTTGCTATCATATGAACTGATTGTGGGTCAAGAGGGCCGGGGCTGAGTGAGAATTTGTGAATGTGTGTACAGTATGTGCCACCTGGATCCTCCCTGATCTTTCTGGTAGTGGATCCTCCTCCAGACAGAAATAAGAGCCAGAGTCTGAGCCAAAACAGTCTGAACCCATCAGCACCTCATAGCTCACTCTGTAATCCTTGATGGAGCATCTGCTCACCTCATGCTTGATGCATGGGGCGAGTAGGAAACATAACCTACATTTTTATTTATTTATTTGCATTACTAAAATCTAAACATTTCTTTGGATCTGAGACTAGTTATTATAGACCTCAGGGAATTTATAAAAAGAGAGCATTTTCTGAATATAATTAATTTATTTACAGGTAGTGTGAATATAATAAGATTAGTGATTGCAGATTTAGCTGCTCATAGACACAACCTTAACTACTATCTCTTTTCTTTTAAAGTGTTCATAAAAAAATATATAATTTAAAGGGACAGTATGTTCATGCTTACCTGGGCTATTGTCAGTATTATTCACTATCAATTTAAATGATCAAAGACAAAAAACTCATTACCTACTTTTAGATCGGACCCCAGGAAGAATGGCTGCAATTTTGCTGCATAATGGGGTTCCAAATAAAAAATGAATATGAAATCTAAGACATTAATAAGCAAAACTGAATCTCCGTACTTTATTTCCTCCCCGCCCCAAATAGCTCCACATTCAAATTAAAAAAGTAATGAACACATTAACTAACAGCCATGACTTCCTGGTTTATGTTTTCATCAGCTGTTTCTACGGTTCTTGTTAGATGCCAAGTCTGCAGTTCAGTTCGGTCAAGATGATGTTCTCGGGTCCTCGCCAGCATGTCACACATTTTTATGACACGTTTTCTTGGAGATGGTTTCAAGGTGCTGGTACTAGCTGGCCGATTCATTAAAGGTACTGCAGAGACAGACAAAACAACTGTCTGAAGTCATAACATCCATGCTCTGATATGATAATACAACATTACTATTAGTTCTCAATACAGATAAAACCAAAAACACAGGGGCAAGATTTTTCACAGCCATGACTGGAAAAAAATATTGAAAAAGCCACAAAATGTTTCCATATTTCAATGAGAATGAGAAGGTGAGTTTTATCCCTGTAATGTCTGAACTGATAAAAAACAAAGGAAATAGCTGATTTGTGTTAATATAGTGTGACAAGGTGATTATTTTAGACCAAAATACCTAAATTGGTTTTGGTAGAGAGGCCTCACTTCGACTTTGCCATATGAAAAGATTGAGCAGGACATCACATTAAATGTAATATGATAAAATGATGAACAGGGTTTTTTTCTACACCTTGTTGGAAAATAATTTTCTTTTCTTCATATTCATGGAGAATTAGTACATGCCTGCTTCTGCTTCGTTTCTTGGCCTTTAGACTGTGCTAACGATGACGATGATTACAATATGATTATTTTGAGCTGTATGCTGAATTCGGGTGGCCCTCACTCTCTGTAAAACATGTCAAACACTGGATTGTATTTATTTAGAGAGACTTTACTGGAATTTCTCTTTTCTTACATTATATCAACACTAATTTTTAACCCAGGCCTTTATGGAAAAAGTTAAAATGTATAGAGCTCATTTTAAGTTCTAGCTGCTCTGGTTAAGCTCAGTCAATACATTTTTTCTTACTGCACACCTGCAACTTGGATTCTGCAACCTGCAGAATAATCTGAAATTGAACCTGGACACTTTAAATTTTTCAGTCATGTATTTTCATTTCAAGCTATTCTTGTAGTCATTTGATTTATTTTCACAGTAAAGGTTTCACCTCATCTCTGTTGGTTTTATTGGCTTTATTTTTTAAGTCTATGTAATCTTTTTTTCCTCCTACTTCCTTGTTTTGTCCTCTTTGGTTAGTTTTTTTACAAGCTGAACATGTACTACCACCACTACAATTACCCCCTTATAATCATTACATAAAATAAGACATACCTTAAGGATACATTTTTACAATAAAGGGTCTATTCAGAAAGCTGCCTTGTTTTGTTATTGAAAACAGTGTGTACAGCTAACTGATCACTCAAACTGGCAAAATAACAATGACTTGATAATCCATTTTTCCATTCAGTTACTGGATTGTTACATATAAATAAGAGGATGTGACGAAAAGACAAGAAGTGTAAAAAGAATAGAAAGATGAGACCAAATGTCTAAAAATAAAAAGACAAGTGACACAGAAGAGGAAAATTAGATTCGGAACAATGCAGCTCCAACTGTGGAGGTTAAAAACACACAAATAAAGATGAGCAGAACAAAGCATCAAACAAAGAGGCAGGCAGCAGCGAAAGTCATTGGAGAGAGATATGAATAACTACAGGAAGATGGAAACAAGTGGAGATAGTCAAGTGTGGGACAAAACCAAAAGAAATTCAACAGGTCTGCTGTCATACATGCAAAGAATTTAACAGGATGGAACAATGTGGAGGCTCATCTGAAGCAGAGAGATGTGAGCTGCATAAAACTTTAAAGAAGAAGAAGAGGAAACGCATCTTTTTGATGAGAACACATAACGCTCATGATGAGGAATCAGTTGTAACACAGATACAAATCAAAACAAAGGCAGTTAGCTGTTAAAATATATCAAGTACTGTGTTAAATGGAAAGCTATATTCTAAATGCCAAACCAGAGTGAGTTTGATTGCTTTTTTTAGTGTTTGTACATGTGCTGAACTGTTAGAATGGGGGAGGGGCCGGTTACGATAAGGTGAATCCCGACACAAAGCCAAAACTGGTGTCCGCGACCTTTTAGCACACTTCCCCTCCCATCAGCGATCAGGCTACGTCAGGCCGGGTGATACCCCGTGTGACTGCCACAAGCACTCAGACAGAGCCAACTGGGTTGTGATGTCACAAGCATGTGTCCCCCAGAACTGGTTCACATATTCCCCCCCCCCAGCAGATCTGACCGGACCGTTAGGTACAACATGGCCAAGGCTGGACTAATTTAAGTGTAGTGTGAAGGCGGGGGGATAGGGGGGTAGTAGGGGTGAACCTGCCACGCTGAGCATCTCAAGTGTCAGCCTTGTGCTTTCTAATATTTAACACTCTTGGCCTGTGTGGTTGAGGGTGTGTGCAGCCATGTGTTTGTGTGTTGTTTATGTGCAGTGTATTTATAGCAGATTTTCCACTCCTTGTGCAGCACTCCAGGGCAGCGAGAGGGGGGAGAGGTGAGGCACAGGGGGGGGGGTGGAGGCAGGGGGTCTGTGCAATGAATCTGGGGATAACCTGCTTGTTACATAACAATGTTCCTGGGTTGTTCTATGACGTCTCTGCAAATAGTTGCCATATTTGTCACTTTGCTTGGGGTCAAAATCTAAAACAATGCTGGACTTTGTTGTTTTTATTGTATCACATATTTGCGCGTGTGCAAGAAACCTTTTAGTGGCAGAAAGGTCCAGATGTGGCTTTCTCGTGTAAGAACTTGTGTTCTGTGCAGATTCATGGATTGGGTGTGGTTTATCATTCTCTATCATATTCATAATAGGTCTGTATACAAGGGTGTTTTTATGATTTCATAAGCTCTCCACATGATGAAAACAAGAGTTGTGGTGCTGATGAATAAAGAAGGGCATCACGTACATTGAAACCAGCCTTTCATCGTATGCCTGCTGGACAAACATGGAACATGACCCCTTCATATAAAGTAATGAATAACATCACTTACTGCTGACTACTGCCTTAAATTATGAATGATTTAACATCATGTAGCTTAGCTGCTGTGCTCTCCCTTCAGCTAAGTGCTGTGAAAGAACACTGAGACTCCCCCTCATTATTAGCTATATGAAACTACACTTGTGATTTTGTTTAGTCATGCATGTGTGTTGTGGATGTAAAGCCATGCAAAGCTGACCTTCCTGGCTTCACCACACTGAATAGACCATATTCTTAAGCTACAACACCCCACCACCGCAGAGCAGGATAAGTGTCCACACTACTCATTTAGCTTGATTTTCCCTCAGAAATGAATTACACACAGCTCTAAGGCTTTCAAGTTAAGGTTCACCTTCAATTTGGCGTTTTTCTAACCTGGGGCTCAGTGGCTCCAACTAGTCACCCAGTAGTTATCTGAATTGAGAAATACTGTACAATTGTCTTTAAATGTGCCTTTTTTATTTTACTATTTGGATTCTTACATGGAGTAACTTCTAATGGGAAGGTTTTAAATTTAGTCGGTATGATGTGGAGAGAAAATGAACTAATTCATGTGTAACTTTGGGCTTTGGGTACTTGTACGTGCTGCATGTGGTTTGTAAACCACATAAAACATTTTATGAGTAACTGGGAAATTATACACACAAATAAATATAAAGTACACACACAAAATACATTTACTGTATACAAAAACCATCTAATATACAGTATACAAACAGAACACTGGCATGCACATTGGCGTACACAGCAAGTAGAACATCACCTCAGTGAGTCTGAAGAACTGATATCTCTCTTCACCTATTAACTTCAAAATGAAATTCTTTTTTTTTGCAAATCCCCTGACCTTGGCCCACCATGTTGCAAACATTTTTAAACATTTTGCAAAGCCTGCTCTGACAGCAGTTGCAGTCAAACGACTGCATACTGCAGCTGTCTGATTTATTATCTCTAAGAAATCTTCATTCCTTCAAGACATGTCTGTCAGGGCAGGTCTATAAGTGCATGTGTCATGTACGCATGTGCATGCTAGTCCAATAGGTGAGGGGAAATTATGTAATGTAAGTATTTACAGCATATATATATCTTCTGAATATTGACTGCATACCTATAGCTATTTGCTCCAAGCTTCAGCCAATAGAGATTTGTTTGTGGATGAATCTCATGATCTCATTGCTGCATCCTTTTACAAATGTTCTGCACATTTATCCTGCAGTCAGAATAATCCTTCCAGATGAGTAGAACTTTTGTATCAATCTCTTTAAAACTGGACTTATAAACTATGCAATATAAATGATTTCATAACTGAAACTGAACAGAAGGTTGACTGGGGACAGCTCTGGTGTCCCTGAGGAGAAAGCTGTACAAGTTGCTGAACATGGACAATTCTTCAAACCCTTCAGACACAGTGAGAAAACAACAAAGTGTGTAAGTGAGAGGCGTATTCTAGTCCACTGTAACAACAAATGCCGCAGGAGGTTGTTGTTGCTAACTAGAACTATAAATGTCTTGTGATTACAAGAAATATAATTTAAAAATGTAGCAATTTAATTTCATAAGTACCCTCTTACAATGTCAGCACACCTCTAACCACCTGTGCAATATGAGGTCAGAGGTCAAAGCAAGGCTCTAACCACAGCCTTGCTTTGCCATGAAAGACAGCAGCAGTCTTGGTCCACTGCCCTGAGTTACTTACACTACTCCTGCAACTTTTCAATCTGCAGAAATCAGCATTTTGGTTCAGCATGTACCAAACTACACTAGCATGTCATCGTAATCCAATCCCCCTCCCACAGCTGCCTACCTGCTTTATGACTGAGTGGGGACTTCTCTCATAACTGTTAATGGGGATAAGTATTTGAGGCCTTGCAGGCAACCGAGCATGGACATGTCAAAGCCTCAGGTGATGGAAATAGTCAAATTTTGACAGCTAAGTCTAGCAGTGATCATGTGAGATGTGTGTTAGACAGTAGATGTGAATGATCTAGAAAGTTTTGCAAGGGGTGGCAAAAAGGAGGGGCAAGAAGTTGGATTTACATGGAGCATTTTCAATCTGATCATATGTTTAATCAGCATAAAATGTGTCATATATGGAGTTCGGTTTATCTGACTGGCCTCAATTAGAATAAATTTTAGATTTGATCAAAAGGGGTGGTTTAAACTTTCCACGATATGAATTTAAATGTATAATTTACCACCACTAACCACCACACCACCATGAAGTCTGCTTTACCTCATTGTACAAGTGAATAATCAGCCTTTCCTGCAAATTATAATATGACCCAAGTACTATTAAAAGGAATAAATAACTAACCAAACAAATTTCCTTGCAATTTGTTTATTGATTAGATACAAATTGGCAGTTTTATTTTGTTAGGGTCCTGTTTTTACATACTTTTGTTGCTTGACTTTACTGTTAGCGTCTGATGATGGCCTGATCAAAAACTTTTTGATACAGCAGTGCATGCACAGAAGTCAAACAGAAATCTGTTTGTTGGTGTTACGTTGGTGTCCCAAGAGCCAAAATTCAACTTTAAACTACTTTAAATGCCACGTTACAATTCTAAAACGTCTAAAAGGAAAAACAAAGCATTCTTCTTCCCTTAAACCTCATCCGATCACCTTACTTGCCTTAGGGTCTGTTCTGCCCAGGCCCGGATTTAGGAGGTTGTGGGCCCCTGGGCTTGAGCCAATGTGCGGGCCCTACTTAATCATGGTAATGTATATATACAGTATATACATATATAT
>JBBDHI010000006.1:13705201-13719532 GCA_037177115.1 Craterocephalus stercusmuscarum | reverse complement strand
ATATATATATATATATATATATATATATATATATAGAAAGAGAGAGAGAGAGAGAGAGAGAGCAGCTTTACATTTGAACATTTGAACATTATATTTATGCACCCATTAAATAAAGACAGCACAGCAGGCTGGAACTCTAAATGAAGTTATTTACTTCAGAAGCATACAACCATCCAAACATTACCAAGCAAACATTTAGACAACACAGCCCTCTCTAACAGAGTTAGTTAGGTGAATCACATCCGGTGAGTAAGAAGATTATTCAACAGGCAGGGAGGGGAGAAGTGCTGTCTTCATCGTCCCAGTGACAGAGCCAGGGCTGCTCTAATTTTTCACTCCCACTATCACCACGGGATCAATAGCATAATCATCGAAATTACACAGACTCACACAGACGCAATGGTGACTGGTGAGGTACAGTTCACTGCAGCACTACTGCTGTATATAGCAGTGATGGAAAGAGGTGTGTTGTTTGGGGGGCTGTTCAATCATATTAATCATAATTTTAGTAGAGAACAAAACAAATCAGCATCTCCAAGATACAAATTATTCATATAATATAACTTTTTTTTTAAATTGGAGAGTCACAGATTTAATGTGGCTAGAAAGCAGCTCCTGTTTAAAAAGGGCTGCGCTGCTACTTGAAGGCCTTCATAGAAAAACATCTTAAAACAATTCAACTTATTGAGTTGCATGATGGGAAACATAGGTTTTAATTTATTTTATATACATTGTCCTCAGCTGCTGTATTTGTGTGTGTGCGTGAATGTGTGTGTGTGTTTGTGTCCTCAAAGAAAATGAGAATTAGTATTTATTAAATATTTATTTTTACTGTAAATAAGCAGGCAGCTTGGAATAATTTTATTTTCCTGTAAAATCGAATTCCTTAAAATAACACATGATGGGGTAACACCGGGTGAGAATCTTACATCAGCATCAAGTATTGTCAACATTTTTGGGCACTACACTCCCACACAACAAGTCAGCACTTCCAGTCATGGGGAGCGGCATGCGTAAATGATTGTTCCTCAGCAATGCAGCTGAGTGAGCGTCAAGAGGGAAGTCCTGATGCTTCTCTTTGACTCTTTTTTTATGGAAATTACAGGGAGTGTCTCCCACTGTCGCTGAGGACTTCTGGGAAGCTTTCAAAGGGTACACTGGTATTATCCAGAGTTGGTACCCACACAGCATTTAAGTTATGTAATGATGCACTTATTCCCGCATTCAGGTAATTGTAAAATATCAGGAATGAGTTACGAGGAGATTAACATTTGAAGGCCAAAGTTGACATGCACTGAATCATAAAGGTGGTATTTTAGAGCAGAAGTTCAACGATGACTGTAAGGTAACGCACAGTAAATATGAATTCTCATGCAATCCCATCTGTGTCAGATCGATATGATAAAAGCATTGAAACTTCTCCATACTGGCACATCATGCCAGCGTCACACTTTAGTTTTTTTTAGGCAGGACAGCTGCTGCTCTACCTAAAACAGAGGAAAATTTTAGTTTCTTTAAAATCTGGGATGTATGTTTACAGTTTACTGTAAAATTATTCATACTTTTCCATTAAAAAAGGCAAAAATCTTAACAGTAATTCAAGTAACTGGGGACTGAAAAAAGTCATAATAAATATACATTTGCTAAATAACACATTTGTGAAATAGAACATTTTTCAGTTTTTTAATTTAATTGAGTTAAAAAACGATTAAAAAAAACATGCAAACGATATGGTTCAGGACCAATATGAGCACTTTGCTGATAAGCTGTGGGCCGGAGTAGAATATTGATTGAATTACAGAAAACACATTATTGCATTTATTCCCCTAAATGAGTGCTCAATAAAACAGCTTATGAGTGACATAGCATATATTCCTCATGTTTTTGCTTGTTTTGTAAAAATATTTCTATTGAACTATTATTCAAAAACAACCTCAGAATCTTATCACTCTTGTCAGATTTGAAAATCTGCATAAAAAACAAAACTGGCTAAAATCAATGAATGAAACAAGTGACAAATTAATGAAATCAGAAATCTTTGAGATATTTTGAGTAGTTTAAATGTTAAATTCTCATGACATTTAATAGCATCTCGTGATTAACAGTATAAACTCCCTTTAATTCAGTCAAGGTTTGATCCGAATGTGTTCTTCTACAATACTGTGTGCATATGTGAATGAAAATGACTAAAATATCTTTAAACATATATTCCCTACAACTCTGTGCTAAAAGGAAATAATGGTTAGACACTGTGCTATTTCAGTGGAGGTGATGTGAAGTGGTCTAACCCAGACCACCAATAAAGGACCATGTGTTCCTGAGACCAAAGTACCCTGACTTCATCTGACATCAACTACAGTCACAATGAAAAAACAGTTACATTTCACCAGAACGTCACAGTGAAGGACTTCTAAGAATGTTATATTTGTTAGCTGAAATATAAGCGTTTATTAAGATAAAAAAAAACTCCCAAAATTAACCAAAAAATACATTTTAGAGATTTGAGGTTGTTCTGAATTGTTGGTTTAAATGTGATTAATCTGCAGCCTTCAATGCTCCTTCTCTAAGATGACCATGGTTAGGTTAATGTGTTAAAAGGTTAAGCATCTTGAAAAATATCATGGCAGGCTGAGATTTTGAAAAATGACCTCAGTTTCTTGAGTCATCTTGAGTCAACCTCAAAAAATGATTCTAACATGTACAAACGGGCATCCTCACACAGATTCATGTGTGTGATCGCAGATGGCCACGGGCCAAGACACGATCAGACAAGTTTCTTTCTAAAAATGATAATTTGCTGTTCCTTCTCTCCTAAATAAGCTGCACATACCTGTTGCTTATACGGCTTAAAGTTATTATGCCTCATTAACAACAGGCTCGGCCCACACTCATTGACACATGTCATTCATAATGAATGGAGGACTGGGAATGGAAGCCTGGTCATGGACGGATGCATAGTTGTATTTACAAATTCTTCATCTTTTCCCTGTCATGCATTATTACAGTATGAAGCTTTTTAGGATAATGTGCAGTTTTCTCCCAAACAACTACAAAACTGCTCCTGAACACTATGAAATTATTTATTCCCTTGTTCAAGAATATTTCTTTTCACTTAGTGATGTCAAAAGAAAAAAAATAGATATTGTCTGATTATTGGCTAACTGTGTCCTACAATGAAGAAAATACACCAGTCATCTGTCATACAGCAGCCATTTTTGCCCAATCAGCAGACCAGGGCCTCTTAGGAAAAGGCCTGATAAAAGAAAAGCATTTCAGGACTTTTACACACCTGCTGGAAATCTCATGTGGAGCACAACCCATCTCTCTTGTATTTTCTACGTGTGCCCCATCAGACTCCATCACTGTATTTATTATTTTTTTTACCTCATACGACTTGTGGCATCAGTATTTTGTCTGTAAGTGACCGCTCAGCTTGAATGGATGTTCAGTATGAGAAACGAGCCCAAAGCATTGGTTTTGTGTGACATCATACAGCATGTCAGGCACAGTTTTCTCATTTGTCTTCATTCAACACCAACAGATCATCATGATTCGAGAAAGACCAGCTCTTTATTGATTTGCATAACAGGCATACTGCTCTGCATTTCAGAAATCTACCAAGTCTTTCTGCAGACATGGACAGTGTGTCCTGGCAGGCCGTTGTAAATCCTCTTTGAGTTTCCTTCAAGTGATGTTTTGTTTCTTCAGATGCTAGAGATTTGACACTCACATTTATTCGTTGTATGAAAACCTTTAGAAAGGTGAAGAGTAGAGATGCAAAAATACCACTTTTTTCCAAACTAATATGATACCGATACTTCTACCACACTAAAAAAATGCAATAAATTGGAAGACGGATTTTATTTTCTTCTCTTCTTTTTAAAACAAATGATGGCGAAATAAATAAAATTGAAATATGAATAAGAATGACAACATTAAAATGTCAAATGAAAATAAACATTTTGCGTAATAAATTGGGATTACAAGTACAAGTTGTTTAGAAAGGCATCGGTACCGATACCGATATTTGTGTCGGTATCAATGTAACCCTAGTGACAAGATGTGTTAATGTTAAACAAAAAAAACATTATTTTTTTTACCCATTAGTAGCTGACTCTACGGTCTCATTTTCTCCCTTTTTTTAGGAGACCTTAACCTGTATATAATGTTAAGATCTGAAAAGCCCGGTTCAACCAGAAACCAAGTTTCCATTAGATACAGCAATGCAAGTTATTTCTGTTCTTACTTGAACAGTTTTTAGAGGCGTGCAGCAGGAGGGTCCTAAAGATGTAATCCCTGCTCCCCCTCCCCATGTTGGTGTGGAAAGCAACCGGAGCAGTGTTATTCTGCTGTATTTCCACAGTGGGAGTCTGTTCCCGCATAGAAGCTGCAGCGGAACTTTGTTCCATCATGAAACAAAGGAACGGAGAAACAGTGCAAAGGAAGAAGTGAGGGGTGAATTGGAAGAAAGAAGGAAAGACACTTCAACAGATTTTCAAAACAACATGAGAAGACAGACACGAGGATGTGGGGCAAGGGCTCCAAACACAAGCTAAGTGGTTTGTGTGAGGCTATGACCTTCTATGACCTGAGTCTGGTCAGCTGGCCTTCTGGGGGGAATGTACACGGAGGAGTTTTTGATCACTTGCACAGTTGTTAAACTATATGGACCCTGTTATTTCTGCAGACTGGGCAAACTAATGAAAGATGTAATGAAAGTCTGCTACTTCTTTTTCAGCCTAACATTGACCTCTGTCTCTGTGATCACATGGTCAGGGTCCCCATGAGCATCACTTTTTTAAAGTGAAGTTCTAATTCTTTCAAAGGCTGAGGTTTAAGCTAAACAATAGTTCTGTCCGCGCCAAGAGCAGAAGAAAGTGAGGGCAAAACTTTAGTGGAAAACTAACCTTTTACATCCCTCACCCAGGATATTTTCTGTTTTAATAAGAATTACTGCTGCACAGAATCAGACTATGTCATGCTTTACTCCGAAAGCAAGAAAAAGATAAAGACAAGTATTTCTGGGGCTAAACTGAATAACTTTGTTTGCTGTGAACATTTTTTTCATTGCATTGTTGCCTCTTTAAGTAAAACTAAGATATATAATTAACAAATGTGTATCACTAGAAGTGGTGCTTGTATTTAATGTTAAATATTTACAATGACCAAAGGACAATATCAGGCAAAATTAAATCAACTCCTTCAGTATCAGAGTCCAGGTTTGGTGCAAGTCCACCCATCCCTATTACCTATGGGCCAGCAGCTTACATTGCATCAATGAATATCTAACCCGAGTAAAAGTAATCACTGACCTGAGACCAGAAACTCGTCAGATACTTCATAAAAGCATCAAAAGTGTCAGCAGGGGGGAATAGCCCAAACAAGGAAACTTTCCACCCCTGCCCACGGCAGTGACTCATGGAGAAATGCAACCACTTGTTTATCTCCGTTGTGTGCGTATGTGTGTGTGTGTGTGTATGTTCGTCCTTGTACAAACCCATGTGGTCAGCATGTGACCCAAATTGGCATAAGTCAGTGAGGTACATACAAAATGTATAAATGTAGTTCTTATACTGCGTAAATAAACCAATAGACGAGCAGAAATGATAGAGTACACATGCGCACGCAGCTCAGCTGAAGTATTGCTTAAGTGTTGAACATTTGAAGGGCAACAAAGACACTGACTCAGCAACCAAAATGTCATAGTCTTTATATGAAGCTAAGCTGAACTGCAAGTACAAGCTGTTGAGCAGGTATACCTGGGCTGAATGTGTGGGTGTGAAATTGAGCAGAGGTGAAACTAATGGAGGTTTGCAGGGCATTCACATAGATGGCATAAGTCTACCAACAAAGCAAGGCCCAGATGTGAACGCCTAAAGGTCAAATGTTTCTCACAAATGCGTGACTGCACACCTCAGAAAACAAAAGAATGCACGCCCATTTACTTTATGCTAGGAGTTGCAAGCTTTGAAAAGTTAATGCCTGATCTCAGGACACCATAACGCTTGTTTATTTAAAATGTATCTGCAGACTGCAGGAAAACGAGTATGGAATCCTCAGACACTTTCTGTTTGACGGTGACTGCGTTATCACTGTAGGGAGATTCTGTTTGCTCATCTGCTATGCACAGATTCAATTCTAATGACAGAACCACCATTTACACAGTGACAGACATACACACTCACACACACACACACACACACACACACATAGGTAAAAAAGTGTGTTTCTGTTTTTACAGTCTCCTAGAAAATGGCCTTTAAACAACTGCCTACACTAAAGTGACTCATACGCCCTCTGCTCCCATATTTCCACATGCTATCTTACGAATTACTCCCACACACTCTTAAAATTACTACTGGTACTCAAGTTAAATACTTGTTAGTACCAGTAGAATTTGGTTTTGGTACATGGCAGGACAGCAGCTTGACTTCTGATTGGCAGGTGCACAGCTGATCAACAGGCTCTGGCTGATGTTACTGTTGTTTTACAGGAGAAAGATGAGAAGGAGCAACATTAGAAAAAAAGGACTGGCCAGATGTTTATCGAGATTTTAAAAAAAAATCATGTCTCTTGTAAATGATAAAGCATCAGGCTTGAAAGTTATAAGCATGTGTTGCATCAAATTTCATTGATTCATATGGAAAACTTGCTCAGTGTTCAGGTGTTATATTTCCATTTTGTTTGTTTTAGGGTCTTCGTGGATATGCACGGAGGAAAAAGGCACTGCATTTACTGATACTTCTTATTAATGGATTTTATAAATTCACTGGCATAAGTTTTTTCCAATTCAAGTTTTTAGCAGAAAAATTTGGTGTATAACCATGTAAAATAATATGTTCAATTTCCACATCAGTGTTCAGAAAGACTTTTAAATAACACTAAGGCTCCATGCTCGTGTATACTTGTCTTAAATTCAATCAAAAACGGGGATTAAGTCTAAAATCATGATCTAATGTTCCACTTGTTTGCAACATAAAAGCTAAGAGCAAAAACCAGGATTAGGTCTAAAATAAAAATGCACATCATCAAGTTCATTTCTCAGATTCCCCGTCTACCAGTGAAATGCTGCATCGGTTTCACTTTTGCCTCAAGCTGCAACACAAGATCAGAGCAAGACAGCTCCTCTCCTGTTTAACAGATCAAGGTGTTCTTACCATGAAATCCTGATCCAATTTCTCTTCACACAAACCACTGACGAGTGCAGCCTTTCTCACCAGTCAGAAAAATTTTCTTCTCACATGCATCAGGCGTTTTTAACTAAGTCAATTGTGAATTTCAAGCACAGAAAGTGGTGGTGAGGATAGAAAAGGTTTTTTATTTTCATTCTTGGGACTACTCTGTGTGTGCAGGTTTTCCTAATAGAGCAATACCACCACACCAGTCGGCTAAATCTAAAGGACTTTCATGTCAAACTGGGTTTTGGTAAGGCTTTCTAGCAATTCAACACGCGGTTCTGTTTCCGTGGCTCATGAGACCTTAGATTGACCTCAGTTGTTTTCCATTAACTGTCATCTCTTAATGACATCATCAACAAAAGTAGGCTGTTGCCACAAAACAGTTTGCTATCATCTTACAGCCCTCTCCTGCTTTGTGGGCATCAATTATTTCAACTCCCAGAGGACAAGCAAGCAATCTACGTTAAGACTGGTGATTATTAGATTTCTTGATTTAGATTTTCTCTTTCAGTTTTTTCATTTTTTTGCATTAATTTTTCATTTTTTATTCTTTTAAATTTTGAATTTGCATCAGATATGTTTTTCTAGCAATGGCTGTGAACTAAACAAAGTTCATAAATAAAGATGATGAAATGCAGTTGAAAATGCATTCACCACCATTCAGTCACCCAAAACTGACTAAGCCTATTACAACTCTAACTATAAAGGCAGAGTGGTTGACAAAGGATATATCTGCCAACTTGAAAGCATGAACAAGCTTTATGGTCACAATAAGGTTTCATTAACACGTTTTACTGATTAACAGTTGCAACATAAAATCCAGGGATAAGACATTGTTCATCTCTGAACTAAAACCAGTTGCTACGAACGAAAAAATATCATTAAAAGAAACTAACGAAGATAAGAATTTGTACATTTGGCTCAAGGGAAAACACAGAAGACTGGGGCCAACCTCAGAAAAATAACTGGTTGCTTTAAAAGGCTGAAATACAATACCGTGTCATGTGTTAGAGCATGCTGAATCCTGCTGAAACATACCTGCTGCTCATGACTGTGTGTAAATTTGTGTGTAATGCAGTGATTTGAATGTATGTCCCTCAACATTGTGCTTAAAGAGGCTTCTGTGTGAGTTCTTGAAGACTTGAAGATTTCTGTCCTGATGTGAGGAGATCATCTTGTCACGTCTCATAAGGACCCTTTGAAATCTTCCAACTGTCAGAGCAAACCTCTAACTCCACTTCCCCCTCCTGCCACACGTGAACAGAAGATAATGCTGACTTGACATGAAGATTGCTGAAGTTCAAATGAAGGCTTTGCACATATCCCTCTGAATCAGCTTTGCTCAGCTTGTAGAATGAAGAAATATCTATGAATCCATGATGTGCTTCAAATGTCACAGCCTCGTACAATCTGTCAATTCAAAGGTTTTACCTAGGATGTTATGAAGTTAAATACAACCTCAGATGGACAACAGCACCTATTGCATCATGTTATTCTTTATTCAACAAAAAACTAAGCAAAAGACTGGCTATGTGAGAACACATATATTAGTCCATGCTCCATTAATAGAAACAGAGAAAGTCGTAGCCATGTGCTGCTAATAAATACAGATTATCAATTGACCAGTAGCAAATGTGGGCAGCTCTATAAAAGCACAGGGTTTTGCAGTTTGACTGATTTGTTTTATTCATGCGTAAGATCAGCAATGACTTTAGAGGAGCAACTCTTGCTGCTGATCAGTCCGAGCTGGATAACAACACAGACAGCTCATTCTAACCTCCACAGTGGTGCAAGTGTAATAACTGGGGCTTGTTTTACAGCTGTGGCACTTGGGCATCTTGTAGTCACTGACTTTACCAAAAAGTATTATAGATTCAAAGATGGGGGCATCTGAATGATGGCTGAAGCTTATTGATTGGCTGAAACTGGATCATACACCAAGACAACGAAATGAAGGAAACAACTAAATCTAAATAAAATAGATGAAGAAAAACTAATGTGCTACACAGTCAAAGCCCAGACCAAAGACCTAAATCAAGTTAAGCAAAACTATAAATTCATCTTCCATAATGTCAGAGACATTTCCAGGTGGTTCTATGGGCTACTGACTCAAGCAGTTATCTTCTTTTTTCATGTTTGTTTTTTCATCTAAGGCTGTATTTGAATAATTTTAAGAGCTGGCAGGGACCAGAAGATTTTTCATGAAAACGTAAGCACTGAAACAAAAGGTGTGCTTGGCTGTATAAGCATATCAAGATTGGGGAAGCCAGATTAATGCACTCAAGAAGTCCGTAAGACAAAAAGGCCGAGCTGCATTCACACTGCCAATCCATAGTCCTTCAGTGATATTTAGTCCAACTCCTTCTCTACACTTCTCTCTCCTGTCTTTGCGCAGTGGTGTGATAAGGTAGTGATGGATTGTATTACTCCTGAGGGGAATCCCCTGGCGAAGCTGTGCGTGTTTGTGTGTGTGCAAATGTGTGTATGTGTGCATCCCCACAAAAAGGAAAGAATGCCACCATTGAGCACTCTGCCATTGCGCCAGCGATCCTCTCCCCCGCACCGACACCCCCTTCCATCCTCCCTTGGTCTCTGACGTACAGTTGAAGCAGATTTGGTGACACGAAGATAAAAGCCTTCCACTGTTTCTGTCCTTCCTCGTTCTCAGTGTCACCAGAGCACTGAGTGCTGGTGCTTTGGCCACAGACATAGAGAGCTCATTCAAACTGACACAATCACTTTTTACTTAAGCCCTCTGATAAGACAGAGTTCAATGCATTTTGGTGCAATATGTCCACCAGCAGCTCACCGCAGAGGGCATAAGATGCAAGCTACATTCAACAACTGTGACTGAAGTGCTTTTTATACAATAGACTCAAGTCCTACAGAGACACAGCCCGATTCTTTATTGCTTCCAATTCGATTGAGCTGGAAGCTGATTAGAAACCAGACATTAACAGATCAGATTTATAAAACTTTATTTGGCAAAAGATGATGAAATCAGTCAGCTTTGATTTACAGAAAAAAAATCACATCGTTGTAACTGAGGTGTGGACGGCACAAGCACATCAGGAGAAGTGGGTAAAAGACACTGAATGTATGAATAGTGATGCGCAAGATGTGTCAGCACAGTAAAACCTGCAAACTTAAACAGCAGCACATAAATACATTTCAGGACATCATAATTGATCAAATCACAACAAATGGCACAAATGAGGATGAAGTTATTAGATTCATGGATGACTGTGAATGTAAAGAGGCTATTCTCAGCAGCAAGGCCTGACTTTCAAAAGGAAAATGTGTGTGAAGGGCTCACATTTCCTCTTTACTTGCCTTGTTCCTCACACACTGATGAGGCTGCACAAGCTTGTGGTTAAATTTAGGTTCAGCTCAGTGCACATATTCAGATGATGCAGATAATTTGCAGTAAACAAAAGTCAGCCCCACTATTGTATGCAAGCCAATTTCAGTTTTTTTTACCTTTGGATTTTGCCAGTTAAGCTCAGAGATAAGTCCGTATTAGTTCTAGTGTAGAGTTCATTGAGGCCTCAGGGAATTAATGCAAATCAATGCAGTGTCCTCCTAAGTGACTAAATTAATGGCTGTTTGTGTGAGCGTTAGTGAACGTGTGAGTGAGTCACCTGACATGCGATGCTGGTGGACGCAGTTGATTAACCCACACATCAAATTCTATTAAAAGAACGTGGTCATAATCTCTAATCACTTCCATGTCTGCCGGAATAAGAGAGCAGGTTAATCTGGATTACACGTCACCGCGGTGAGGTCACAGCCGAGGCAGCTGACAAACCAGCAAGAGCGACACACACACACATACACAAACAGACCAAAAAGATGCAAATAATTAAGATGACGTTCTCTGCAAGGTAGATGATCAGTTTGAAAACCGAAATGACCCAGAATTGCATATAGATCATGATAAATATAATAAATAAAGTGGCATTCAGTAGCAGCAGTGCAACGTATGAAAGGCCCTTTTGTGAAATAAATGATCCATTTGTAAGGCCTTGCACTTGATGAACCCCACATTATTTTATGACTAAGGAGACAGAGAGAAGCAGAGGACAAGCAGACAAACTTGTGATCTATGCCTATAGGATATGTTCTGCTCTGAAAAGCATGCGATTGGAATTAGGTCAACATACAATTTCCTATAATCTTAATAATAAGATAGGAAATGAGAAATGGAGAGCATCCGCAATAGAGTTGGGCCGACCGCAGGTGTAATATCTACTCTGCGAGACACACAAAGCTGGTGCTAGCCACCATCAGATCCCAGAAAAAGAAAAACACTGCACAATACTTTAAGCTACAATCAAGTTTAAATCCGAATTACAGTAAGAGGTGAAGTTTTAAATAAATCACAACTTGACTGAGCCTCTGAATGGCTGACGCCTGGTGGCATGTGATCTGCATGCCTGGCAGCTAACTGTGGCACAATAGGAATGACTGGTGTTTACAAACGTATAAATCACGCCACTCTCAGACTGTGTTACAAACTTGGCATGAGTGTGGAGGCACGTTTTTGTCAAAACTGTACAAACAGAATTACTGGGAGAATGTTAAGGATCTGGGTCAGAGTGTTTTAGTGGAGAGTTTTGAGAAGGTTTGTGTATTTCTTACCAAAATTGTTACAGTTTTGAGGTTAAAAGGGTTGATTTTTGTCAAATTTAACCATTCCACTATATCCCAAAGTCATGTATTATAAATATTCAGCAAAAGATGTATAGCCTACAGCTAAATATTTGTGTGTGTTTTTTAAAAGTAGTTTAAATTACTACGATATAGGTCTTGGTTTTGGACCTATATTATGCTACATGAGAATGTCAACACAAAGACATTTCTTCTTTTTTTTTTTCTTTTTTTTTTGGAGAACATGTGACAGGATTAAAAGGAAAAAAGTTTACTTATCAGCTTTTTTAAAAAATTGTGTCATATAATGAATCACTGAAATGAAGTCATGCATAAAGCCTAGATGGAAAAATTACTTTTTAGTGGAGCGTTAACAGCTCAGACATCTACATGACTCATTACAAAATGCTTTTTGTTAAACGTCAGAAGCATAAAATTTGGAAACCCCTATTAAGTAAAGGCTTCCCATTTATTTATTTATTTTTAAAAAACGAATGAAAAAAAACTGTTTAATTTTTTTTAATTAAAAACTGTTTTTTCTTTTTTTTAATGTAGCTGAGTGAATGTATGATGTGCTTCTGCACTTGAGGAGCTCCATCTCTAGACAGGCGTCTGTCTCAAGTTGGCGGCCATCCACTGTCCCATCATGAGTGCATGGAGCGCGCTTTTCACGGATGTGTTTCACGGTTATTTCTATCGTCACAACTCCTCTGCAACATTCCCTGCAGCTCCGGCAAAGTCTGGTTTACTCCTCTGAACAAGCCTGAAGTGTGGACAAGCTGCGGTGCAGAGCAGAGCTGCAAGCCATCACATTCACAAACCTGTTGAGCGTGTCTGTTTGACGACCTACCGGCAATTTCTCTTCGGATCTACGGTCTTTTCCACCGCTTTCCCCGGAAAGGGAGCCTGCGGTAGTGAGATTTACTCTTGACAGCTACTTTCTCTCGGCTATGAGTCCAATCAGCTGACTGTAAAACTACCCAGATGAAAAACAATTTAACACTCAGTGTGCCGAATTTGGAGCTGTGGTTCATTACAAACTGTATCCTTCTCGCATTTTGCTAAATGAAAACAGGGACATGCTTTACGGCTAAAAATACCTGTCTACGACTATATTTGGCTTGGCTGGATCACAATCGCAACGCTAAAATAGTAGGGCCCGCCCCGGTACAATGAATGGACTCTCTGCTATCTCACCCTGCCTCCATCGGCCAGCTGCTAAAATTAGCAACAAGGCTTGCGTCAATCACGAGCCTCAGTGCGTCAAGGCTGTCCCCGCCCCCCATGGATCGTTATTGGTCAGAATTAGGACGTTGACTGAAAAAACGCGCCTTGTGATTGGCGGTTATGAATTACTGCTCTTACGCTGTGAAGAGATATTTAATTTTCAGGTTGTTGAGTTCGCTGAGGGGATGTCTTCTGGTCACATGTTTTCTCCTATAGAAAAATAATAGTAAAATCGTCAGTGCATAGCTATCATAGACTAAAATAATCTATTCAGGCTTAAAATTGTCTTTAGATGATACAAAGTCTTGCATTTCATGTTACTTCATTCATATTACTGAATCAAGCTTAATGTAGAAAAATAGAAAGGGAAAACAAAAAAGGTTTCCATTAGTATGTTTAATGCCCAGCCCACTTTCTTTACGTTTACAGGTCCTCTCAGACATTAGAAGCTCGTGTCTTAAGTACTGAAATGATTGGCTGAGAATTGAAGACAAAGTACAAGAGAAATAGAAAAATTATTGTTTTAAAAGGTCAGATGTCATTATCAGTCTTAAATGTCCTCATTTCTACTAATAGGCTAGATAAATCATTTTCTTCAACAGTAATAGTTTATATTTGAGGACTCCTCTGCAAATGAAGGTTTTAACACACTTCAATCTGATTGTGGGAGATCTTTTCAAACACATTGACTTGTGTTTGGGAAATGGTGAGATCACATAACTTTATCTATAAACATAAAAAAATATCATTTTATCTGCAAATGATTACAAATTATAAGACAGAGGTTTACTGTGGCATTCAGGGTCATAACTTACACTGAAGGTCTTGGTATGCAGGCTTCTGCTGTCCAAGGAAGCCTGAAGGTTTTTATCTGAAAAACATGTTCACATACATACTATAGGTAAGATATTTTAACATAATCACCAACAGTCAATTAACTTTAGGAAATTCAAAAACACACTTACACAAAATACAGATTGACAGTAAAGCAGGATATTATTATTTTGACAATTGTAAGCTTATATATTGAGTTCAATTTTTTAAGGCTTTTAAACTTTTTTAACTTATTGATTTTAACAGTTATTGTTTTTATGTTTTCCCCGTGCAGTGTCCTTGGATGTTTTGAAAGGTGCTTTCAAATAAAATTTATTATTATTATTATTATTATTATTATTATTATTATTATTATTATTATTATGATTGTTATTAGTGTCTTACTCTTTATTGGCCTGACAAAGACTTCCAATCTTATTTTACTTTAAATTTTTCATTCCAT
>JBBDHI010000006.1:13674103-13689244 GCA_037177115.1 Craterocephalus stercusmuscarum | reverse complement strand
TATATTGTTTTTAGCTACTTTGGTTTTTCACATCAGTTAAAGAACAAGAGACATTTGAAATAAAATGTATGAAAATTAAATGAAAAATACTTTATTGATCCCAGAGGGAGATTCAGTATTGTAGTGCTCTGGTTCTTCAGGCTGCTGGAAGGAATGATCTTTAGTGAGAGGCTTCTTTAGGTCTGAGTTCCATGTCTCTTGTGCAGATCTTCTTATTAACAGTGACACGTTCAGGATGACACCAGCGCTGGTTAACCTGCGCTACAATACCATTTGATACCCTTTACTGTTACATTACAGAGCGCAAGTGTGTTGGCCGAGTTGTGTGCTGCTGTGATGGTGTATGTCCAGAGTAGGAGGAGTGGAGCTGAGTAATCGCCATATGAACCAAATTATGAATGGAGTCTGTAGCTATGACAGCATCTACACCCACAGAGATCCGCTCCACTCGTCTGATATCTGACGCACAGAGAGCTCTGTGTGTGTTCTGCCGGATAAAACTGTGCTAACATTGTGAACTGTGAATCGACAGAATCAATTCCATCTAAAAGCCGGTCAGCTGAGACAGAAAAGGGCCATTATGGGGGAAATACATTTGCAGTTCAGTTGACTAGCAGAAAGAAAAAAAAAGAATTATGTTATTTACTGCATGCACTCACTCAGCCACATGTGCATGTGTTTGAACACGTGGTCGTCTTACTCATGGATACCTGCGGTGCCATTATGACTGCTCCGGCCCGTCTCCGCCTCAGAGTTACCCTGGGTTACGGGTCTGCTCTAGAAAGGCATGCGGCTGGTTAAATTTATGGGGAGGAGGGGGATCGCACTACAAGCTCATCCTTTTGTCTGCGCTGTCGTCTAGGGCAGAAGACCAACACAGTCAGACACACAAGCGCACACACAGCGACAGTGGAGAACTTTCTTGCCTCCTCCCAGTGCAGGCCCAGGTGCAGGGTGGGTAGAGGACGGGTGGTGGCATCACAGTACCAGCAGGGCGACCGTGACTCAAGCTAAAGGGTGGACTCACAGGGGCCTCCATCAGACACACACTCACTCACCAGCACACTGCTCGTGCTCCCATCAGCCAAACTCCCACGACACAGAGGAAAACACACACAAATGCAGCACTGTCTTACTTTCTGTTTCTTCCGTGAGAGGGAAGGATGCAGTCCTCGCTGCCGTCTCATCGCTGACGCAGCCCCGCGTTGACCCTGTGTTGAACCAAGATGCCTTGAGGACCCCCTCACGAGCATGTGCCTGTATGTTAGTCAATGTGAGTGTGTGTGTTCAGTGTGCGGAGGGCAAATTTGCTTTGCTCTTCTGGGCCGGCATTGCTGTAAGCACCCTGTTACCAAACAGTTTCTGTGGTTATTGGCTGATTACCGTGGTGACGGCGTAGTCAGGGGGGAGAGGAATGTGTGGCAGACATCCAGCTGTGCTGGATGTGAGCATGTGTGCATCTGCCTGTCTGCCAGTCAGGCTGCTTGGGTTTCATCATGTGTTACTATCAGACATGAGTGAAACAGGATTATTCAGAATATATCAAAGGTTAATAACTTAATCAAGGCAGTAGAAAATTTATCATCAAGGAGGAACAGAGATTTATCCATCTTTATATGCGTCTTTTCCCATGTTTTCTCCCATTTGTTTGAGGCAGATTGAATTTTTTTGGTCAATTATTTAAATGCATTGTGTCCACTAAGACTGACTGAGACAGAATTTGCAGTAAAAATTCTGTGACTAGGATGAGAGTTTGTTTATCAATGAATGGACTTCGCCTTGGATCAAGGTTGAAAAGTGGGAATTGCTTTGTGGAAAATGGCTGGGAAGAAGTCAGTAAAGCATGATTGAAGCATGAATGAGAAAGGGAGAATGTCGGGGAATTTTTTTCTCTCCTCCTTTGTAACATGTGATGGGCACTGGGTCCCAATACCTGCTGCTTATTTGTGCCATAAGTTTCAAATATCATGTGTCTTCTGGCACATTTGAAGCTTTTTTGTGTCATTGCATAGGATTGAATGCAATAACATTTGCATAAAAAGCAATGTGTCATCCTTTGAGGAAATGAAGATTTAAAAGAATAAAGATGAATATCATACATCCTAACTTGATGTATTATAATCGATGTGCAGTCTACTTAAACCATTATAAGCACTTTGGTTCTGAAAGCTTGTGTTAAATGAGAAAATGTATATTTTTATGCACATTTTACACGGTGGATTATGTGAAACCCCTCTCTGCATGTGTTTGGCTAAAAGTGGGTGGGAAATCTTTTTTCAGCGGTAGTAAGGATAATTAGACACAAATGGCACTGCATCTTATCCTCATAACTGCTAAACCAATGTTTGCGCTGGCTGTAATTAGAGGCTTCCCCGTCCTTTCACCCGTTCTCTTCTCCTCCTCTACCTTTCTGGTCATGTAAGCATCCATTTTCTTCTTTCTCCCTTTGTCCTTCATCCTCCCATGTTTCTCATTTCATCCTTTCATCCTTTACCGTTCTCCTGATCTAAAGTCCTGTGCGTTATTGACTGCTTGTTCCGCTCCCCTCTTTGCTGGATGATAAAATAAGGGAAGTTGTGTGTCGTGAGTAAGGGATGGTTAAATACATCTGAGAAGCGTTTCATTTCCTCATTAAAAGCTTTGTGTTTCCACTGCACACCACAGCCTGGGTACATTAAAGCCATAAGAGTTTACCTATCTGCAAACACACACCCACACACACACACACACAAAGAGCAGCCCTCTGCCCTAACCCTTCACCCCACCCTGCCACAAGGAAACACAGGAATGTTTTAAAATGCTGTAATTTGGAAAACACAACCTTAATCAGCTGCATGCCTGTGTTTGATGTGTGTCCCGTTGTTGTGTGAGTTTGCATGCTGCCAGGTTTCCTCATTGTTTTTATTGTAATTGTTTCCTTGCCCCAGCATCTAAAGTTATATTTACAATACGTGAGGGAAAATACAGTGTTTCATTGGAAAGGAGCGCTAACAAGTCCCTGTCTCCTTTCCTCTGTCTGTTTTTTTTTCAGGTCCGTGCTGTCGGAGGATAAGCTAGTGTTCTGTAACGGCTTGGTGCTACACAGGTTCCAGTGCCTTCGTGGATTTGGAGAATGGCTCGACTCCATCCGGGACTTCTCTACCCACCTCCAGAGCTTAAACCTGGACGCCTCTGCCTTCGCCTGCCTGGCTGCCCTCGTCCTGCTCACAGGTAACAACAGATTCAAAATCCCAAACACACCAGCTGAAGAGCGTAAACAAAAATAGCCATCTTTCTCTCTCCGCTCATGGTCAGCTGCTGTCAATCATCCAAGATGCTTTTGTGTGAATATGCACACACACAAAAACGCTCACACTTCCTGTTTCCTTTTCTCTATTCGTCACATCATTGCATTTGGATGATTCAGTGTGGCGTTGATCAGGTGGATACATCCACTAACGTCACACATCCGCTCAAAGACACACAAACACACACACACACACACACGAGTGTGTGCTCTCACACATTTCTGCCTGCGACAAGAACCCGATACCCAGAAGCACCTGCTGCACCTGCCACACACCTGGCCCTCTAATCAGCGTTCATGGGTGAAAAATGGAGGCTTTCTCCATGGATACACGTCAGAAACACAACAGAGGATGCAGAATTCTAGATAGTTGTAAATTGAATTTGTAAATATAGCCCAAGGTGCATTTTAGTGGTAACATTTCATCCTTCACAGCTTTTTTTCCAGTCCGACCGTGCATTATTGTGCAGTGGTAAAACCCCCTCCCCCTGCTGTAAGCCTTCCTACCTCACCCTACCCCCTCAGCCTCCTCTACCTCTTTTTTTTCCCGTCTCGGCCCTCCAACCCCATCCTCGCTCTCTGGGGGAGCACTTAACTCTGTGCCTGATCGACCAGCCCACTGTGGAGCGCGGCTCTGGAATGGCGTCCGCGGTGTTCTCAGTGGTGCTTTGCCACCTCGGCAAAGCACGCAGCGCGCAGCCAATGCTGAGCCACCAGAGCCACCAGGCGATCGACCGCTTCAGAGTGGCCTGTGCAGAAAGGCAGCCATCGATCTCTCCCCAGGAGCTCGTGCACACAGAGAAAGAAGGGATAGGGGAGAGCGGGAAGAAAGCGAGGAAGCAAAAGTGTGTGTTAGTGTGTGTGTGTGTGAGGGGTCTGAAAGGCACAGTGGAAGGAGGGCTGAAGCGACTGCAGCAGCAAACAATAGAGTCACATAAACAAACAATAAATAAGCTTGAGATAATGGATACCTCAAAGTGAGACTGGTCTTAGAGCCGGCCTCCCTGCAGCATGGACCGGCTCGTATGTGCGCTTGGATATATTATGTGTGAATGTGTGTGAGGGGCTGGACACCCTGTTCTCTGTAGAATGAGTTAGTGTCACATTAAGCCCGGTACGAGTGCCACTGGAGTTGCTATGGGCAGCGATGTGTGTGTGTGCGTGTGTGTGTGTATTTCTAATTTGATTTTGCTGCTCACAAGGCCAAATAAGCAGTTAATTTTTGAGCACTTTTATCTCTATCAGTGTCGTGGACTATAAATTTGCAGGGACTGTTAATGCGTGCATTTTTTTTTTCTGAGAAAATGGATTCATACCATTTCTGTTCTGCGTATCTCCTGCATAAATATGTGTATTTTGCATGCGTGGTGTGTGTGCGTGTGTCCGTACACAGCGCGCAGGAAGCTTATTAGGTTAGGGTGTGTATTGATCTGTAGTGAATGAGACAGGTTAAAGCCTGTTAAGAACATGAGCCATACAGGCTAATGAGGTAGAATTCAATATAAAACAAGATGTAGCTAATGTCCTTCCGGCCCAACGAGCTCTGATGCGTGTGTGTGTGTGTTTCGTTTTCTACTGACTTCATTTTTGCCATTTAATGAATTACCCTCTTAATGTCTCTGTCTCTATCTACAGAGCAAGTCCCAGGTCTGAAGGACTCAAAGCGAGTTGAGGAGCTGCAGAATAAAGTCATCTGCTGTCTCAGAGACCACCTAGGCTGTGGCTCCTCCTCCTCATCCAAGCCTGTACCTCCTCTCAGTCGCATCCTGGGTTTAAGGGCAGAGCTCCGTTCTCAGAGGACCCAGGGCCTTCAACGAATTTTCTACCTGAAGCTGGAGGACCTGGTGCCACCCCCACCGTTGATTGACAGGTTCCTGGACACTCTGCCGTACTGATGGCTCTGGCGAACGGCGCAGAGAAATATCCACTGCATGTTGTGTTCAGGCCCCACCCCACCTCCCCCGCGAGGAGCATGCACACACACTTGGAAGAGAAATTCATTCCCTTCTGATTGTTCAGAGCAGAGAGAGCCAATCGAAAACCTCTCACTCGACGGGACAACCAAACGAAAGCGCCTTTTGCTCAAACGGACAACCGAGAAGATGCTTTTCACCTGTATAAAAGACTAATTACTCGAACTCTACCACTTTTTATTTTGTCCTCCTGATTTCTCAATCAAGGGAGGATGATGATGTTGGCATGGACAACAACAACATAAAAAAGACTTTTTACTGTCCTTTCTTCGTCTGGGTGGCAGCTCATTCTGCAAAAAAAAAAAAAGAAAAAGAAAAAAAAAAGAAAAAATGCTTTTGAGTACTGTTTATCTGTGTTTTGGCCTGGCTCGTTCTGGTGTCTGGTTGCAGAATGTTTTCTGAGCTGTCGATGTCACGGTGAGACACGAGTTACCTCCTGCCGAAATGAGGAGGAGGCTGTTTTCAAACTGAAATGTACTGAAAGGTCAGAGGTCAGACAGCACATGTACAGAGAGGAGGAAACTTGTGAGCTCTTAAAAAACAAGTGCAATTTCTTAAGTGCTGTCTTGCCACAAAGGAAGAGACGGAGGAAGAACGGTCTAATTTCAAACTCCAAATTATTTTATTACAAAGACTTGTCCTGTCTTGTCGCTAGCTAGATGGAAGAGATGCAGTCTCCACCTGGCTTCAGACAGCAGAGGAGATACTGTGCACTAACTATCAACGACTGAGTCACCCAGACTTGAACTTGCTATGGTTTTATTTTTGTTTTTTTGTTTTTTTTTATTACTCATTTTGAAATAGGTTGAGTAAGACTGTGGAAGAATAAGCATGGACAGAAATAGGCTTTTGAAGCACTTACACCCCGAGAAGGGCTAGAAGCACAGACACACACCCTACCTGCTCGCCTGGAGGATGGCGAGGCGTCAGGGAGAGGAGGGTGCTCGACAGACATCTGCACATCCAGTGGGTGAAACATTCCACCTTCTTGCTCTTTTGGTTTAGCTTTTTTCTTTACATTTCTATTGTGGAGGCTATGTGCAAACGCAGAGGGCATACTGTCTTTGTGTGTACTACTAGAGAAGTCAAGATCGTATGCATGGTGTGTTATAAGCGGTTCAAAGCTCCCATAGCATTTCAAAAACAGCTCGACCTGTGGTTGTGTCACAGATTGCAGCGCTACGGAAATCTCTGCGGGCCTCCACTACCCACTTACACCCTCACGGCAGCAGTTTGAAAAAAAAAAATCTAATTATATAGATATAAATATAAATAAATATATAAATATATATATATACAAAACTAATATTTTGAAGTGTTTTTAGCTTTTTCAAATATTGTGGTACGAGTTGTGCATTGTTTTTTGAAGAAGAGATACAAAAAGAAAAAAAATGCTGTTTTTTTTTTTTTCAATGTCCCCCTTTGGTTAGTTTCCTGTTCAATCTTTTTCTTTCTCTTTGATTCACTGGATTTTCTGTTCAGCACTTTGAAATCATAAATTAGTTCTGATTATTCTGACCCACTGCGTCCTGTGTTTGATTCTTCAAAGTTAACTTACTCCTTCACACAAGATGCAAAAGACACCCTAAAACATTAACGTTCAAGACTTTCGAAAAGTAACGCAAATTTGATCTGATGCATGTGTGAATAGGTGTGTGTGTGTGCGCATGCGTGCGTGCATGTGTGTGTGTGTGTGTGTGTCTTGACAGAGACAAATCCTCCTGACAGGTAAAAGGCCTCGTCTCTCCCCTGAGGGACCCTCGGGCTCTCACAGAGAGTAGAAGGGGATTAGAAGAGTGAGGAGGGGGAGGAAGAGGAGAGCTTTATGTTAGCATGAGGCCCAGATCAGCCTCCAGCCTCGTTAAACAACATCGATCGCCATGGTGACATTTCACAGCACATGCCGTCTATACTGTCACTGCCATCACTCACTTGCCATCCTGCACAACGTCGCGAGCGCCACCACATATGCACCCTCGCTCTGGCTGGGGTGAAACACTGAGCGGATTTATCCGTGTGAGTGTGTGTTTGAAAGACAGAGAAAGTGGTGCCACTGTGTACGTCTGCTTCTAAATCATATCACACCACAATGATAACTAACTTATTTCCTTATTGATGAAGTAAACATGTTAGACATTAAAAAGCAATGAAAATGCCAAATTCCTTGAAACGCCATTAGGTTTGTGCCATTTTCTCTGTGTAAAGGTGCATATAAAAATCCAACACCCCCCTCCACACACTCCTGTATATGTTAAGGACCATGTGACTTGTGTGTATGCGTAGACTTAAATCTGTTCACCCTGCATCTGTTACGATGACATTTCTGAGCTACCCGCAACATATGACATGAGGCAGAGAGGCCGAGGAGCAAAAAGCGCACTCACATTTACATAGAAACACACAAACACACGGTGAGCTGTCAGTCTTCCACCCAATCGATCCGTGCTGACAGGTTTCAGATAGCCACAGTCTTAATTAGAGCTCCCATCACAACATAAATAATAATTATGCACACACACTAATTCGGCGCAGATATTTTCCTGGTTTGTGAGTCCATAACTTGTGATCCTTTCACCGTGGTAAAATTAGCCCATTGAGTTTAAAAATCATATTGTACTGGATTTTATTCGCACAGCACTTTTTTTTTAACAAAAAAAGTATATGTGGTAAATGTTTGCCTTTATTCTTTTTGATTTGTAAAAAAACAAACAAAAAAAACAGTTCAATATATGAGAAGTTGCTGGGGACACATCCTTTGTGTTTCTCCTGTAAATCCAACCTGCACTGCTGACTTTTAATAAACTATCATGACAGACTTGGAGACTTGTAAACACAGGCAGTAAGCAATGTTGTGAAAATGCCTTTAAAGTGAAATCGATGTGGCATGTTGCAGGAAGATGTAAACAATAAAAAATAACAATTGATGGTCCATTTAGCTACGTCATGTTCATTCTTTGCGGGTGCACTCAGCGTGAGTGTCAGGACTTGCTGCAGGATGTGCACGGGACAGAGCTGTTGTTAATGTTACTGGTAACACCTGCGCTTCTCCCTCTTTGACATGTCAAGATGTCTGTTGTGAAATAGGCCTGTATCCACTGAGGCATCAGGATGTGCTTATCACACCTCCTGCAAAAAAAAACAGGAAGATTCAGGAGGTAAGACGTGAACAGAGCTCCCCGCTGGCTTCCTCTCCTGCTGACAAACTTCCCGGATTAGACTGAAACAAATGACACCTGAGTCTTCCTGGGCTTAATGCACACAGGTTAGCACACATGCAGGTGTTTTCAACACTTTAGAGGACATCACATTGACTTACACTCATTTCTGAAAGACTAACCATAGCCATAATGACAATCATGATAACTTTTAACTTCATGATTGTGAAGGGGAGTTGTGTTTCAACCCTAAAGACAGAGACAAGCCCTCATAAATATGACTATGTAAACAGATTCTTAGAACCACATCAAGAGTGCTAATAATTACCACACACATAAACACTCCTACTCTCTCTCTCAAACATAGTAGAAGAAACACGAGGCCTGAACTGTTTTGATAATTTGCTTAAAACTTTTGTCAGTTTTTTTTTTTGTCCTCCCGCACAGTCTGCATGTCTGGGAGTCCCCCTGACAGTGGACACACACACACACACACACGCATATCAATGCACGTACACAAACACAGATATTCACAACATGTGAACTCCACCAGGGGAAATCCCCTGTAGCTGGGGACTGTGTATTACTGTGGCCCCTTGCATGGAGCATCCGCTAAGGGAAGAGTGTGTGTGGGGGCTGGCCTAAATGTCAAAGGTAAAAGGTGCCAAAGAAGAGCAGTGGAAACATGCAATAGACCCACACACAAAAAGTGATCAAAGTGTAGAGGAGGGGGAACCCCGGTTATCTCTTTATCTGACTTCCAAACCCAACTCAGACAAAAATATCACACTTAATGTAACTTTCCACTGGATTGACACTATTTATACACGCAGTGAAATGAGAAAGACTTCAACAGCAATGATAAAACATGAACACACAAATATGATCAATTTTATATTCTATTTATTATTCATTATTTAATTGAGTTGTGAGAATGTCCAGAATTGTTTATATTATGCCACTGTTTGCCATTTATTTCTTCAAGTTTGGATTATTTTATGTGTCATATTCAAACTTTCATGGCTACCTTTGAAATACATGTTATATATGCATGCACAGCAGGACCGCAATCACCAGTTTGGAAATTTTGTGGCTGCAAAGTATGATGACCATGACTAAAACCCCACCTACAGACACAAATCTTTACCAACCACTCAAAGGTCATCTTCATGATATAAACTGGTGGATTATTTTCTGCATCATTGAACTATTTTTTTCTGTCACAGCTCTAACTGAAACACTAACTCCCTTGTACTCTAATCTAATCTAATCATATTAAAAATATCTAAAATGTTTTTAGTCAGAGTTGATCCAGCATTTGTGATATGAGTAACAGGCATGGTCAGACAGGCTCTCTATAATGTTATAAAATGATTGACAGTTAAGCAACTTGAATATATTGTGCGCCTTGTGAAACCACATCTAAAGTGTTCTGAGTAATAATACCCATATACATTTGGGTCGACAAAACTAAGTTTTGTTACACCCACTTGAGCTTTGGAGGAAATGACAGAAACATAAGGTTGTGTCCTTTTTGCCCATTTCTTACTCAAACCATTTTTTTTTATTTTCAGTTATTTTTATACTGTTTCTTTTGCGAATACTTCCTAGATTCTGACGTCAGATTTTAAGTGTTATAAGGAAATCTTACCCGCCTAGTTTGTCCTAAGTGTTTCATTGTTGTAATACAGATTATTTATATCCACCATATTTGATAATTAAGGAAAATGACATTTCTGACAAAGATGCTATTCTCACAAGCTACACATTGTACTAGGAGTATCTGATCGACTTTATATGGATATTGCATAGTGCTTGGGAACACTTGCGCTCCGAGAGTTGTCTGAAGTCGGAAACTATTCTAGGTAACACTGGGAAGAGAGTTGTTTACAAACAACTGTTTGAAAAGGAAAAAAAGACGAAAGCTGGCAGAAAAGAACTAAATGTTCCTTAATCTTTATTCTATAATAGGCATGCAGGGTTATAAGCGTGTTTAGCAGATGAAAATCCTATTCTCGAGCGATAGTTTAACTGGTAAGTGTCGCTTTTTGTCGTTTAAATTGTGTGTTAATCGGCTGTCTGGCGTTTCAGTATTCTTATTTGGGTGATGTCTAAGATATTTAACCTTGCACTTTGCTGTTTGCACCTTTGGGTAATTGCTCACAACATGTGATTCCCTTCCGTGATAGTTGCATACGAAGTGAACGTCTTTCAGTAATTTCACTTTCTATTCGACAGAGTTCATATGACTTTTGACTTCTCCCACTAATCAAGACTGAAAGAGAAAATAAGCGGTAATATGATTTTCGGTGAAACGTTTTGATTCCACACATTCTTTCTGTTATTGGGAAATCAGACATTCAAAACATCGAAAGTGCTTTACATGTCTGAAACTTTCTCGATTTGTCTCAATTGAGATCAACTTCTGTTAACCACGAAAAGCGACTCACTTTAACATAGCTGTAATATTACGCTTTTTAATATTACGGCAATTATATCACAGTTTATTTGAACACTATGAAACACATCATTTTGAATCATATTTAAACAGAGGTCGAGAAGGAATACGTGGCCTAACCTTTCTCTAATTACCTTAAAAGTTTACTTTAAAAGACTTGAAAACACTGTATTATCAGTCACAAACCCACTGTTCTCCTGTGCTACCTTACTCACAATTACATCATGGAGGTTGATGATTGAAACTATTAAATGTTGTGTAATTTAGTTTTAGTCATAATCGTGTTACTTGTTTTATCCTTGTTATACTAAACTTTAAAAAATGTGTTCCAAAACTGTGGACAATAAGCAGTTTTCCACTGCTAAACATTCATGTTTGAGGATCAGAATAATTTTGATACTCAGAAATAAAATAAACAAAACTTTATCAACAAAAATAAAATGTACTGTGCTGGAAAAGAAATAATTATGTAATTTTTGCACAATTAAGGAACTTCATCTTAATTCATTGCCTCGTTGTCGTCATGATACGTTATAGATAAAATAGCCTATCATATAACTTTATTTTCACTCAGGAATGTTGGTAAATACATATATTAACTCATTTTAACAAGGAGACAGTTTTACAAGTGTGGGCAGGCTTGCATGTGCGAAAGAGTTTATTCATTTGATTTGCGTCTTTTTTAAAATCACACTCTGCTGATATTTACAGTGTGTGCACGCAGTGAGATAAAGCTGAGCAGGTGCAGTGTCTAAGTTACACAGAGCTGTTGGCTCTGGGCACTCAGCAGGACACATGGTAGAGGAAGGCAACAAGCTGACACTGAGGCGCCTGGAGGCACCAGTCCACAAGTTCATTAAAGTAGCTCTACCCACGGACCTGGAGAGGCTGCAGAAACACCATAATAACATCCAGAAGGTGATGGCTGACATATATCTGGACACAGGATCACATCCAAACTGCTACTTCCATAGCTCAGATGTATAAGTGATGCTTCTTCTTTCATGTTCACAGTATCAACATGGCCAGCAATGGGACCGCCTTCATCAGGAGCATATTAATGCCAGCAGAACTGTCCAGGTATAACATCAGCATGTACCATTATTTAGGGGATACCCCACCCTTCCAATGACAATCCCGCCCTTCCAAAAAGGTCGAGTTAATTTTTATCTTCTTGTGTCTATAACGTGAGTGCCAAATCTGATTCAGTGAACATGATTCTCAAACAACACATTTTTTGTGCATTTAGTTGTAAGAGGATGCTCCCGCTCACTGCTACATGTCTCCTGCACTGTTTAGTATATCTGGGCCTTGTGACTTCCTAAATCTGGACCTTGACATTTCCTGAGTTGTGGCAATCATGTTTTTCCATTTTGAAGATCAAAGAACAAAGAAGTCAGAGCAGCAGCTGTTGTCTTTATCCAGTTAAGAGCAGACACTGTCTGAGTAAAGGAAATAACTGTCGGCCCTCTGGTTTAGAGCTCATTTAACCTGAAACAAACAAATGTCTGCTGAACTATACCAGACAGCTATGAGCAAATTGATTTTTTTTTGTCTGAAATTAATCAGCAGAATAATGAAAAAACAAGAGTTTAGGGCTGCAAAAAAACTCATCCTAATGTCAAACCACCTTGTGATTCCAGAGTTTTCAACCACACCTTGTGCTATTTGTGCTGCTATTTGCTTGTTTGTCACGGAGATGGTTTACCAACTAAGAGAATATTCTAGAGACAGCATTTATAATCTTCATTTATATATGACCAGCTGTTGTTTCATCTCTTGCTCATATGGCACCAAATAAATGATCTTCTTTGACAAGTGAGCAGCTTTATCAGCTTAAGAAGGCAGAGATATTGTATTGAATTTAAAGTAAATCTCATTAAACTTTCAATTTGAATAGGAAACCGTCTGTTTTTAATAGTTCATCTAGACCCACAAAATAATTAATTTTTCAAATTACAACCTAGAAATCCAAAACAGCAAATTTGCAAAAATTGAATGCCAGCATCACACAAAAAGTGAGCTGGGTGATGATTGGCTGGACAAGTTGTGTGACTGAGCGCACACAGTAATATGATTATCACACTTTGGTGTTTCAAGAAAGACCCTTCAGCAAGAGTATGGCAAACATTATTCTACACATAGTAAAACTTTATAACTCTGCATGTAGAATGTTTTTCTGTCTAGACTCAATGAAATTTCCCCCTCAGCTCTCAAATGTTTACACAGTTCTGTTAAAGAAAGAAGTAATGCAGCATAGTTGTAAAAAAAAAAAAACATCGTTTGATCTTTAAACCTTTTGTGGACATCTACTTCACAGCAGATGTCGAGGAAAAACTACAGTTTCTAAGCTTTAGCGTTTGACGTAATTTTGTACTTTCTAATAGTTTAAATAATTTGAAAATCGCAGTTTTTATTTAAGGGTAATGGAAATAATTATTCCCAACACTTGTTATTCTGTTTGAATATGAATAAATAAAATATCAAGAAAAGAAATGAGCTTCAACTGAACCTCAAATGCATCTCGTGTGTGTGTGTGTGTGTGTGTGTGTGTGTGTGTGTGTGTTAAGTACTTGCACACTTGTTCACATGGTTGGTGTGAGATGCCTCGGGGGATGTTGTTGCCTGGAAGCCACCGTGTCTCTGAAGGTGAAATAACTCCGAACAGGCCCACACCTATCCTCTCACCATTACCCCACAAACCCCAGGGGCGCACATTGAGTGCTTTCCTATGTCTTCATAGCATTAATCCAGAATAGGGGTTTGTCGCTCCTGCTTTAGATGCGAGTGTGAGATGTGTGTGCTCATGTTCCACAGACAAACTGATGGGTAGGTAAGCGCATAGATGGCTCATAGATGCACATTTTTTCTGTCCCGAGTCAATTTTTAGATTATAATTTTGTCTTTATATGTTCATAGCTGCTTGTCCATCTATCCTCTGACAGCCCCTACGGAAGTACAGACTGTTGTATCTCGCCCTCCTTCCCAACTGACATGTACCCTCAGTAGTATAGCACCAAGGGTGGCCCCAAGAGAATGACGCACACACACATACACACTCAGTTCCCCCGGCTTTAACACATCAGTTACAGCAAACCGTCTGAGACGGATAGGTGTAGAAACTATTTTATAATAAAAAATCGTATGTGTGTTTAATATGTTTATGTGTTTATGAGCAACATTCGATCAGGGTTCATTGGCTGGCTGACAGGTCCCCGACCCGACTGTGTCTGTATTAATCAGTGTGATTTTCAGTTTTATCTACGTAAGGACGTGTTTGTGTGGGCCAATGTTTATTTATGTTTTGTAATTAGCAGAATGTGTTATTGGCAGCACGTTGACCTCTTGAGTGCGGGTCGCTGAGCTGTGGCCTGGAGGGCGGATGGCTGGGATGTAATCCTCCTGTCGCCCTCAGGGCACTTCTTATATTCCACAGCCTCATATTTAAGTCTTATTAAGCTCCCATCAACCCACACACACCTGCCTCACATCACTCGAGTGGTGTGCAAGACTGAATCTGTCGGTATGAGTTCCGACTGAGACAAAAGGCTGAGTGAGGAGGAAGTATTGTTTGATTGTGAGTTTACGTTACTAAATTTATTTCCTGCTATATGCACCGTCTGCCTGTACTCAGAATGTGTTACAATAGTAGTGAGGTTATCAGTCTTAAATACTTTGGTATAAAGTTTAACCCTCATCAACCATCTCAGCACTTTTTAAATATTTATTTAGCTTTTCATTTTTTACATTTTTTACCGCTGAAATCTTTCCTGAATGTAAAGGTTCCTTTTCTCCACATCAAAAGATCTGCTTCTTCTCTGCCCTTCTGCAGCAGCTAAGGGCCAACATCAGAGAAATGGAGAAGCTGTGTGTTCGGGTCCGCGATGAGGACGCTGCAGCTTTGGAAGCGCTCGTCAAGCCGGTCAGGGACAGAGCTTCAGCTGCTGTCCAAGACTTCCTGCGTTTGCACTCCAGCCCTGTGCCTCAGCCCACCTCTGCACCACCATCCAGCTGTGCATCTAGCAGTTGTGTTGACGACTGGGGCGAGGAAGCAGCGTCTGGTCGGCAAACTCAGCTCCAGCTTCCAGAAATTCCTTCTGAGCAGAGCGCTGCTGAGTCGTGGGATAATCTGGAAGAGGTTGGTTTGGATCTAATGTGTTGTATTATTCCGACTGATGTTTAATCTCTTGTCTAAACTTTTAGTATGTATATGTGGATATGTAGCATCTCCCAGATGTGTTATGTTCTCATTCACTCCCCCAACATAAA
>JBBDHI010000006.1:13640261-13653514 GCA_037177115.1 Craterocephalus stercusmuscarum | reverse complement strand
TTACCTAAAAGACTGACACAACTGCAGAAAGAAAGAAAGAAAGAAAGAAAGAAAGAAAGAAAGAAAGAAAGAAAGAAAGAAAGAAAGAAGTCGGTTAAAGTAATGAAAAAACAGCTCTGCAGCACAGATAAGTTTTCATTTAGGCCACTGTGTCTAGTTCCGGGTTGTCAGCCAATGAGAATGAGCCACAACAGAGGAATTCACCAACCGGTGTAGACCATTCAGAGAGACACAGATGAACCAGGACTAGAATAACTTTTTGCATCAGAACAACATACAAATGTTAAACTTGCATACATACAACAGAGACCAAAGACTTAAATAAAGTAAATCATTTAAAAAACCAAGCAGTCCATTATCTTACTGTTGTCAGTTGATGGTAGCGCTTGATGCTAACTGGATGAATGTCTACTCATCATAAAAAATGATCAACTTTAAATCTATTTTCAGACATAATCATAATAATACACATCTCGTTTGTCCAGGATCCGTTGTTGTTAGCTATTAAACTAAAGCAAATTATGCTCAACAGCACTACCGGCTAAGTTGACACAGCAGCTGGATAACTTCGTAGGAGTTGGTGGATGAAAAGCATTTCAAATGCCTTTTCAGTGAACCTACTAATAATTCAGTATCACCCTTAACACATTGGTTAGTTCACAAGTCAACTTAACAACTTTAAAAGCCATGTCTCGTGTCATTACACAGTCATCGGTTAGCTAATAGCTATCCAGCGGTAGCAACCAGTTGGCTAACATTAGCTTGGTCAAGAGGCAGAGGGCAACGGGCAGTAAATGCACAGTCCAACCCTGAGATACAGATGCTTACCAGCCATATAACCGTGACGAAGCGGATATCGAGAGAAGGAGATATTGCTAAAAGTTTCATTGTATGGTACAGTTATTTAAGAATGTAGTATTCAGTCCTTCCAGTCAGTCTCGACGCCGCTCTTCTGTGCAGTAGGAAATAAACGGCGAACCGATATGACGGTGACCACGGAAACGTGAACCACACTTCCTTGTAGTCGCGGAGCATTTTGGGTAATGTTGTTTTCGATTTCAAAAGACCAACGATTTAAATGAGTGAGAAAACTTCGATCATGGCGATTTTTGTATTGTTATAGAACTGTAACGGGAGTTGTAGTATTTACAGTTGCGATCCAACGGGACGCCTTGGGAGAAAACATTGTTAGGACTTTCATCTAAGATATAAGGCTTCCCAAGGGTAAATATAACACCGATAAAACTGAACTGAGATGGCACTTTGTCAAAATGGCTAAAGTATTACGGTTATTCACACTGTATAGCCATAGCACGATTATGAATACTTGATTTCTCTAAACACAGAGAAGTTGCATCATTATTTATGGAGATGTTTTTCTAATACTCCCAGCTAGTTCTCAATACCGCTTTGAACACTAAGTGAAGTTTTTGTTTGTTTGGTCAGTTATTATGCGATACTATTATAGCACAAATTGTATTTATGAGGTAAATAGCGTTTACGTTCTGTTAGGCTCAGCAAAGTATGGAAAATCATTTCTAAACTCAAAAGTTGTGCGTATGTAATTGTTGTATCAAAACTGTTATGAAAGTATAGATTAGCCCAAGGTTTACTTCTTGACATCAGATTATATAAAGCGAAACAAAACAGTTTGTTACTGGCATACTCCCTCTCTATGAATGCAGACAGTATTTACGTTATGCTGGCAAGTATTTGTGTGAACAGGTGGGATGTTCGCAGTATGTCAGTGAGGCTTTTTTCTGTCCTAGCAGGAACCAGGATCAGGCCAGGTAGGAGATCTGGATGTGCGTCGCCACTCACTGACATGGACAACATCTGTTGTTGTACCCCCCTCAACACAAATATGGTAAGAAGCCAATACACAGGATACTCTTCAAAGCTTCATTTTTATGCATATCTCAGAGTTTTTCTCTTATTTATGTTTTTCCTGTTGTCATTTTCTGTATTTATTGATCATCTTAGTGTCTCTGATTTGTAATTAATGGTCTCAACAGTCAAAACCATTGAGACTATGTGTAACAAAGCTAATTGTGTGTACAGCAAGGGTGTAATTGTTAAGGAGATTAAGGAGGAAAGCTGAATTGAATCCCAGCATTAATATTTTATGGGCTAAAGCTGTCCATAGGGGGTTCACAGTGTGTGAGCAACTCACAGATGGAGTCAGGACAATTTCTCTGGTGAAAAAGAGGAGAGTAGTGTCATTTCTTAGTAACCTGTGCAGGTATGGATATATACATAAGTAAATTCTACAAAAAATGCTATTGTTTATTGCTGTCTCTGTTGGATCATACTGCATGTTACTGTTAGAATGCAGGGGATTAAATAGAGTTTTAGTTTTTTTAAGCATATCTTAAATCACTTTTATTCTTAATTCTTAATTATACTAATGGGGTACCCATTATGTTTCAACTGTGTCTGATTCTTCTACAAGCATGTGTCAGTGTCTCTACAGGAACAATGCACACTTCCAAACCTTCAACAACAAGTTCCTAAGATAACAGATTTTTATTTTTATTCCACGTGGCATTAAATAAAACTGTTATTCAGGTCTTACTTTGTATGTTTCTTTGTTTTTGGGTCAGCTAAAATCTAACTAAATATTAGTATTGTTAAAATCCCATAATGTGCAATCCGAAATTAGGTCCAAATTTATCCAGAGTCCATCTAATATGTGAGAAATATTTACATTCTGTTCATGTTGAAATGGCAGAGTAGAGTAATGATTCTTGGTTAACTTTTGATTTCTTGTGAGATAAAACTCTTAAATTTCTGTTCTTTATCTAACACAAACACACACACACACACACACATACAGACACACACATGAAAATATTCAATTCATGAAATGAAAAAAGTAAAATTAAGCAAACCCTTTTTTTCCACAAGCCCTTACCAGAGTGTGACTGATTTGTTACTGATAATGATTAATTGATTTTTAGTGTTATTTAATTTATTTTTCTGAACTGAAAAAATGAAATAGACCTAACATATTGAGGACTTCCTCTATCACTTAAGTTAAGACAACATAAGGAAGCTTCTTGCCTCCAGAAAAGTTTAAACTTTCATTTTGCGTGCAGCTTTACCAACTTTTCAGATGCATTGGAAATTCCATTTTCTTCACAAGTAGGCCTGTAAAAAGATGTAATGTGCAGCGTCATCACACTACAGGGTAATGTAGCACACACCCACACCATTCTGCCAGCACTGAGATTTAATCCATCCATCCTCTCCTCTCTTTTCTCTTTTCTCCATCTTTTTCCATTTTCACATTGCCTCCATTGATTTTTTTTGTTTGTTTTTCCAGCTGATTATGTCTCTGTAGTCTGATTTGCCGGTGGGCACATTGCTCTCTGCACTTTAATTGGCCATTTAATTAGATCACAGTTTTAGTCCAATTAGACTCAGAGGTGTAGGGAAAAGGGGATGGCAGGGAGAAAAGTCCTCAAGCTGGTCTCTCCATCTCCCTTCCCCCTTCCTGTTCTCTTTCCCCCGTTCATTCTTTTTCTTCATTTCTAGCTTTCTGTCAGCCTCGCTGTCTCTCTCCCCTCCCTCCTGAGGGTGGCTCATTAGTGATATAATGTGAAGGCACAAAACACACTGCTCCTCAAACTCTTAGAATGTACGGAACACTGGCTGAACCATACACACACACACAAGGGGACACGGATGCTCTCCGTTCATTTTTAAGAATAATTGTGGGATTGTTTTTTATTTTTATTTTTCATGAAGTCATCCTTTGCTCCTCAGACTCAGAGCAATAAGAGGGTAAATTGAGGAATTGACAGTCTTCCAATCACAACGGCATCGGTCACACACATGCATCACCCTGCATACATCACAAACTCCAAACATCGATAGCATGTGACAGTAGCCTGTTGACTTTGTGGATTGCTCCCATGTGATACCACAACATCTAATGAAAGTAACACACTAACACAACAGTCAAATGCACAGCTCCTCTGAGCGAGTTTCAGCTCCCTATAGCACTGCCCTGATCCCCCTATCGTCATTGTCTTTGCACAGAGATTAGACTTTGTTCTTAACAACACTGTGCTACAATACCTTACAGCACATGGGTAAATGAAAACACCCACAAACACAACCAGATGTATGGAGATATATGCACACAGTTCCCCTTAGCTCGAAGTTCTCTGAGGACACAACCAAATCATCCACCCGCAGGATAGGCATAAACAAAAATGCTTCAGTGCTAGCATGAAAACACACACATGCCACACTTCAAATCAGCAGGGCTAATTGCATGTGTACTGTATGTATGGATGGTGCATGTGAAAGATGAGGCAAGGCAAAATTATTTGTACATTTCATGATCAAGTCGATTCAAAGGGCTTTGAGAGACAGCTAGTAGGCAGGGGTGTTTTAGCCACAGGCATCGCTAACTGGCCCCCGTGGCTGTGAGATTGACAGCTGTGGTCCCGCCTAATTGCATTACTTTCCCAGGTGATTGGCTCACGCCCTGGGGGCTCATTTGTCAGGATGCATTGTGGTAATGATGTAAATTAGCAGATCTATATGTCACTCAGCCCTTTTCCCTCCTGCTGATTGGCCCCGCTGTGCCCCAGGGCTCAGCCCCCAGCTGAGGGAGCCAGTTCATTGGTCCTCGGGGAACCGGGGAGTCCCCCAGAAATAGGGCTTTACAGATTGGGCATCCCTAAGGACTGATATTATCCTTCCTCCTACGTCTTTACCTGTCAGTCAAAACCCAGGGATGGTTCCCTGCAGCTTATATCGTCTATCTGAGACATAGAAACACTCCTGCTTAGACATTCTGAGAGCCACGTAGGTGACATAGGCACCTGTGAAAGCCCCATGTTGGCTATGACACGAAATACATTCTCATAACTGAATAAACTATAAAAAGATATGATTTTGCGGGTGTGAGAGTTTGTCCAGAATTTCTGTAAAGGCCACAGACTCAGACCCTGTTCCCCTCTGCTCGCCCAGCATGTCTAAGCTCCGTCTTCTGTCAAAGGTAAACACCCTCACATTGAAAGACAGCTAGAGAAACATTCAGGCCGACGCACTATGTACATACACGTATACGCACACAATTTGACCCCCTGGTTTCTTTACCTGTTTGTCTCAATAGCATCTATTGAGGTGTTGCTTACAGCATGCGTGTCTGTATGTCTGCCAGGAAGCAGCAGTGTCGGGAGCGCAGGGCTCCTGTAATGTTGCTGAAAGCTTTCAAGGGAGACTCTTTGTTAAAATCACTGCGGTTATATGAGGCAGAATATGAATAAAGACTAAATAATGTCAGCATCAGCATGAATCAATACTCATACACTTGCACAATCACTTGGGGCGGACTTCAGCCCATGATCAATGGTTTACTCTGAGTTATTGTCTTCATATTAACAAGTGGGGAGCTCCCTGAGGAACACATATGAATGGCTAAATGAGACTGCTCCGAACCTCTCAACGGGAACTTGTTGTTTTTAAACCTTCTTTTGTTTGGTTTCAGACACTGCATCACAAAAGCTTTTCCAGCCAAATTTGGATTCACTGTAGGTGTTACCAAAACATTCAGGTCCTCATGAAACTGCAAGTGCCCGCTAATACAATTCTGAATATCCCACACACGGATTCAAATATTGACTCCTGTCTCTCATACCAGGTGTATGGCCAGGTGATGGCTTGTTTTCTGCATCTAATATTATTCATAATCAATCCGTTTTATTGTTAGCGTAGCTGTGGGCTTTAAAGTTGACTTGAAAAGTGTAAGAAAGGATCAAATTAAAATCAGCCAAAACGAAACTCAAAATGAGTTCATGACTGGGAGAAAGTATAATGTCAGATCACATCACTTTTCTATGTAACAGGATTTAAGAGAAATAAACACTGATATCCTGATATGTCACATCAGCTATTTTCGCTTGTGTGAACATTATTATTTACAGATTCTGTGTGTGTATGTGTGTGTATGTGTGTGTGTGTGTGCGTGTGTGTGTGTGTGTGTGTGTGTGTGTGTGTGTGTACACGATTGGCACATGTACCATGTCATGGGAAGTGATTTTCCGTGAGAGGTTGAGTTTTTACAGGCACTTTACCAAAATTAACCACAAACTTCTCTAAGCATCTGTAATTAACAATGATTACTAGGTCAGTAATGCATTTTGGCACACACACACACACACACACACACACGCTCACATGCACCTTAAAGGTGCAGCATCCCTTCCTGCACCCTTTACACACGCATAGATTTTTCATTGCAATAAAAGTTGTAACCAATCTGCGTTAAGCCTCTGCCACGACTTGGCGAAGCGTGAGAAAGCAGCGAGCATGATGGGTAATTGCCATGCTGCACGCAGTGTCTGCAGGAGCACTCTTTATAGGTGACTGGGGGAGTCAAGGGGGGGGGATGGAAGACACCAGAGTATTCCCTTCTTCTTTCATTGACTAGGAATTGAAAGATTTTCACGACTGTGAATAAAGTATTCAACTTTCATCCACCTCGTCAATAACGTCCCATCAGCTGTGTCGTTCAGAAAGTCTTTACATGATAGTTTTACGTGCCAGAGCAGATCTGACACTGTTGATTAAAACATCTTAGAGACATTTCTGATTTGTGACAGGAGTTGGTGCCTCCAGCATTTATGTGTTTAGGGGCAATAATTGATTTCTGCACGGTGCCCCGCAGGGCTCGTCCCACATCTACGAACCCAATGCACACATTCACACACGTACGCGCACACACACCCGCAAACACAGCGAGGCATGCTGCAGTATTAATGAGACATGAATAAGACATGAAGAGAGACCCCCCTCTTACATGCTCACACAGGGTCTCCCACCCTCCCCAGCTGCTTCCTGTCTGCAGATTACCCAGCTTTCACTGGGCTCTGGTTAAGTGGGGCCAGGAAGAGATTTAACCCCCTCAGCAGGAGTAGACACACAGCATACATGTACAGGAGTGCAAGCACACACACAGCCTGTATTCAGCATACATTAAGTCTGTTAGTATGTTATTGTAAAAAGGGTTTTATTGTATGATTGACTGCTTGCTGAGTTTCGGGTGTGTATTATCAGCCAGAAATGGGTAGTGTTTTTATAAATTATCATTATTTTCTCTTCTCAGCCTCGTATCATTTAACTTAGAATCCCAGAAAAAGTTCAGCTGTTGTTTACTTTAAATGTTAATTTGAGAAAAGCAAAACATAAATCAATTAATTTAAAAATACAGGCACCAATCATGTGACATTTTGTTCTTATTCTGAAGAGTTTTTGTTAAACCCATTTAATTCAGAATCTATATCATATGTTATGTTATATAATCTGGTTCTGAGACTGAGCTACGGCTGTGCAGAGTGAGCTGAGTGTATGTTGCTCTGTGACCCTCCATTTGTTCTTGTTTCAGGCCTTAGTAACTTCTAGCATGGGACCTGCCTCACTTGGCTCACAGGTTCATGCAGCGGCCGTCAACAGAGACAGGAGCACCCTTGTCAAACTGATCACAGGTCAGCAGCACACTACTCTAAATTATATTACAGCTTTCTTTAATCTTGCGACTGCATAATGTATAAGCAGGACAGAGACAGAGTAAAATTTTATGTGATATTAATATGCTGTAGTACATATTACACAAAAAACAACAATCTTACTCTAATGTGGCTTTACCGATATTACATTTTCTTCTGACCTCTAGTGACTCAGAATCTGTTTAGTTGGAAAAATGTAATCCTGACTAAGCTGAAACATTTTATTTGTCCAGGTTTTTTTTTTTTTTCATTAATATGTTAAACTGAAATACAAACACATGTTCATCCAGATCATAAGAAGTACACTGAAACTGTCCAAATGTCCATGCAGCGGACCCCTCTCTTACGGACCATGAGGACCAATTTGGCCGCACGCCTCTGATGTACTGTGTCCTGGCCGATCGACTGGACTGTGCTGAGATTCTGCTAAAGGCCGGAGCCTCGGTCAACAAGACGGACCACAGCCAGAGAACCGCTCTGCACCTAGCGTCCCAGAAGGTATAAAAGCCCACAAATACACACAAGTACTCTGGAGTACACACAGACGCTGACTGTTGTGTGTCTCAGTTTTTTCTATATGTTAAGAATTAAGAAATTAATTTATAGAATGGGTTATAAAAATTTAAAGCCTTTGTGGGATTTAATTGAAGTTAAAAGAGAGAAACCTGTATAGTCCATAAAGTCCAGTGGGAAGCCAGTGCCCCCTTGTGGCTGCAGCCACAGCCTCAGGGCATATAAGATGTAAAATCAACACATTTATAATCATTACAGACTAGCTGAGTTTAATTCACGCATGCTGCGGCATATGAAGAATGGTCCTACAAGGTATATGTTGTGCTTTGCTTCACTTTTAGTGCAGAAGAAATTAGTTTTAATTGGAAGACAGAACATAAATGAGACCTCCTTGGGAGGGATTTTAGTAGAAGAAATATTATCTTTTTAACTTGTCAGTTGGCTCCTTTTGCGGGCGTGTACTGATACAGGATCATCATATCATTGTAAAGAGATGAGAGGTAATAGGTTATTAGGATTTGTCTCATAGATGTGGAGTGTGTGCGTGTGTGTGTGTGTGTGTTGGGGGTGCTAGTGATGGGAAGCCCTGTCTCTTTGACATCTGATCAATAAGTGGCTGAGACAGCAAGGGAGGCCGGGGATTACTGATCTAATTGGACTGAGAAGAGAGAGGACAGGAATGCTCGCCCACAAAAACACACGCATTCCCTCTCACGGTCAAGATGCATGCTCACACACCAGATAGATCCGTCAGACTGTGGCTTTGTGGTCTCTGCATGGCAGATATAAGAAACACCCACACAGGAATGCCGCCGTTCCTGTGTGGACACGCTGCCTGTGTGCGAGTTCTGTGGCACAATACATCCAGGGGCCTGCAGGTTAAAGAGCCCAGATGTGATGACGATGATAATGATGATGTGGAGGGGATGACAGGCAGAGACCCAGTCGCAGTTTACTGTTTAACAGCTCATCACAAGCACCAAGGAGCGAGGCAGGAGGAGGGAACAAAGATGGATGACCTGTGGATTGAAGCAGACGCCACTAAAAGCCTGTGGAGCCTCTGTGTGTGTGTGTGGGAGTGTGTGTGATATCGCTGTCGTTTCATGACTAATGATGAGGAGAATTGGTGATTTCGGAGACAGTTTGGCCTGCTTGTGCGTTGCAGGGTAATGTGCGCTTCCTGAAGCTGCTGCTGTCCAGGCGAGCCAACTGGCTGCAGAAAGACTTGGAGGGAATGACCCCGCTCCACCTGGCCACCCGGCACCCCTCTCCCAAAGCCCTCGCCCTTCTTCTCAAACACATCGGACCGGGAGAGGTTGATACGCAAGACAAGAACAAGGTAATATAGTAGAGACACGCACACACACAAAAGTTGTTTTTACAACCGTCCATAATTAGTATTCAGTCAGAAAGCAGCCAGTCTGGGCGTCTAACCAATAACCTGCAAAGAGATAACTGACTGACTCTGGATGGTTTGCTTGAAGCAATAGGAACTTCAAGTCACACACACACACACACACAAATTTAGAGAGGCACAACAGTAAACGATATAACAATCTGCGGCTTTGTCCTGTGTTCTGCTGATAAGAGCACAAACACAGTCTCCTCTGTCTGCCCGAGCTGATGTGTATCTGACATCAGTAGTTAGTTTTGTAATAATCCAATATGCATCATCGTGTCAGATGACAGTGGTTTCAGCAAATCTCAGAATAGCTCAGTAGCCGTCATGGAGTCAGTATCTGGGTTACAATCTCTGCCCGCCGCTACATCTTCAATATGAGCTTTGTGTAGCACGTTCCCTCATGTTTCCTGGTCATGTCAAAGTTGAGTCTTTCCTTTTTTTTGGGAACATAAGTGGAAACCTCAGCTCTAGTGTTACAACACCCCCCCCTCTCACACACAATATTTTCAGCTACATCTATTTATCTTTCTGCTTTTTCATCTTTCGATCCACAGCAAACCTCTCTTCACTGGTCGGCGTTTTATAACCGACCGGAGCACGTCCGCCTCCTGATTAAGCACGATTCCAACATCGGCATCCCAGACAGCGAGGGCAAGATTCCTCTGCACTGGGCTGCACACAGTCAGGAGGCCAGCGCCACACAGACTGTCCGCTGCATACTGGTACATGGCAAAGCGCACACACACACACACACACTGCTACATTTTCCATCATATGCCACCCTCGCCCATCAGTCTGTTTCTTCTCTGTGTGTGAAGGAAGCAGCACCCACCGAGTCCCTGTTAAACTGGCAGGACTATGAGGGTCGGACGCCCTTGCACTTTGCCGTTGCTGACGGTAACGAGGCAGTTGTGGAGGTGCTGACATCTTATGAGGGCTGTAATGTGACAGCGTACGATAACCTCTTCAGAACGCCGCTGCACTGGGCAGCTCTGCTGGGTGAGTTAAAGCACATCCTGTATGTGAACTACCGCAGCCTGCAAGGCTCAGCCTCATGCCCACATACCAGACTGCAGGATTTTATAGTTGTCACACATAACTCAGCTTTTCCACCAATTCAAATCCAAACAAATGTATGTCAACAAGATTATTTCTGTGAAAATTTGTGGAGACACTTGAATGCACACGTACAACTGTTCAGTGTTTCAGTTTTTTTTTGTCTAACAGGGTGTAACAAGATGATAAATGAGAAAAAACTAAACAAAAGAAGTATGTGAACCATGAGTCAGCCACTGGTTCTGGTTCAATGACAAATTGTTTTTAAGCGGTCATCTTCATCATCATCTTTTTTACACCATTAGACCAATGTGAAACCTGACAGGACTAGTTATTGGGACAAGTACACCAACTTCCAGAGCCTTTGTTTCAGTAAATTATTTGAGATGAAGGAATTGCCATGTTATTTAAACACCCTGCATTTGTGTAGCATGCACTTCTACGTTTTCTGTGAAGTTCATCCAGAAGTTGAAAATCTCCTTTTTTCTGAGCGGTGTTTAGGTACAGTGTACATATTGTTTATCCATTCATTTTAATTGCTCGCCCTTCCTGTCACCACTCACCTCCCACCGCTGTAAACGCTCATTTTACAGGCCACGCCAAGATTGTCCACCTGCTGTTGGAAAGAAACACATCAGGTACAATTCCTTCAGACAGCCAAGGAGCAACACCACTGCACTATGGAGCTCAGAGCAACAATGCTGTGAGTTTCACACGCAAAGTTCAAAAATGTGGAATTTTATTCAACAAATAGCATAATTGCTAACTGAATATGGTCTTGACCTGTATAATCTGCATCCCTCTGAGAGAATATCTTTTAAAAGAGCAAGATTTTAACGAGATTTTTTTGTGGGGGAACATCCGGATCTCATCATTGTCATTTAGTTTATTGATCATTTGAACACAATTCTCTGATTTGAGTGAGTTTCACTGTTGATCTGTTCATTTGTACTGTGTTTGCTTATTTAAGGTGTTCTTAAGTATCTTTAATTTGTTAAAGAAACCAAAGGGAAAAGTGCCTACACTGCCTCTCAGTTAATAAAATGCAGCTGGCTTTGTGTGTGCATGTGTGTGTTTGTGTGTGTGAAGGAGACAGTCGGTGTGTTTCTGTCACATCCATCCGTGAAAGACGAGCCTGATCTGGAGGGTCGAACAGCCTTCATGTGGGCAGCTGGTAAAGGCAGTGACGACGTCATTCGCACCATGCTCGCCCTCACCCCTAACATCGACATCAACATGGCGGACAAGTACGGCGGCACAGGTGAGAACCTGGGAAACAAGATGGAAAAACCGAGGCTCCTCCAGACTGATTTGACCCATATCCCTCAGCCAACGTGTGAGCTCCCAGAGCTTAGTGACAATAACGCTCCGCTCATGACACCCAGACACACACACACCTATACGCTTCCTGCTGGTGTGTGGTCTACTGCTTGTTTTAAGCTAGTGATGATGATGACGATGATGTCACAGGGGATTTCCCCCAGAGGTGCAAGAGGGCCGGTGAGATTGAGGAAATGGGGAAGTGATACTGTCAGTGAAATTATCGCCAGCTTACTGAGCAGACTCGCAGTACTACTTACACGGCCCTTTGACATGCACACGCTCATACATGCAGACACACATGACTTACTGCCACACTGTGACCCTCAGGGCTGTTGATACACATAATCTCCATGGCGATACCCTCTCTGCTCGACCAGGCGTTCATTGTTTATGCATGAAAAATGTGCAGCAGTTGAATCATGCTAATGAGATGGTGTGAGGGGCAGTGGAACTGACTGGTGCCCAGATTATTTCCATGCACTTGACCCGCGTTCAGCTCAGTTCAGTTCAGCTTTATTTGTGCAGCGCCAGTTCATAACAAAGTCCTCTCAGGGTGCTTTGAAGACTAAATCAATTCCAGATAATTCATTGCGATCCAGTCAGTGTTCATTCAAGGCAATTCATAAAAAGAAACAGCCTAGCTAAGGACAACCATTCTGTGCTTCATGGGGACTGAAGTCAGGAGGAGGGGTATCACCATTCACTTTCTCTGAATGCTTAACCCTGTGTGGATCAGGCTTTAGCCACAGCCCAAATTCATGTCCATTCATATCCGGCTAGATTCAGCACCTCATATTCTCATCCTTTGTGTGTTGGTGTGTGTAAACAGCGCTCCATGCAGCCTCCTTGTCAGGTCATGTGAGCACAGTGAAGCTGCTGCTGGAGAAGGGAGCCATGGTTGACTCTCTGGATGTCATGAAACACACAGCACTGTTTCGCGCCTGCGAGATGGGATACAGAGATGTTATACTTACACTCATCAAAGGTGGGTTCGATTTAGCAGAAATCATATGTGCAAGCGGTATTTTGTATTTCCTTTTAAGATACTGTTTCATTGCGCGTGTCGACTGAACTGTTTTAATAAAGGTACTGCGCGTGTGGACCTGGTAGATGTGGATGGTCACACTGCTCTGCACTGGGCAGCTCTAGGAGGAAATGCTGAAGTCTGCCAGATACTGATGGAGAATGGGATTAGTCCCAATATACAGGTATAGCTCACATTATTTACTGGAGGTAGAACGCTAGAGGAATATCACATTTCTTTTTCTTTCATTGTCCTCTCCGATGTAGCTCCACCTGTCAAGTAGGGGTGGGAATCACTGGTTTGATCACGATACGATTTTATATCGATATAGTGACACAGCGATTCGATGTTTGCCGATATCTCAAATTCAGTCACGATACGATTTCGATTCGATTTGATCTAGGATCCTCCG
>JBBDHI010000006.1:13623873-13639759 GCA_037177115.1 Craterocephalus stercusmuscarum | reverse complement strand
TGCACATCTGTTTTTTTACTTGACCAAAAACATTGTATCGAGATATGTATTGCATATCGTGATTAAAGAAACAATTACCGATATGAAAATTGGTTCATATCGCCCAGTCCTACTCATACACATTAATTGGATGTAAATAACCTTGATAGGTGTGGCCAGAATGAATTAAAACACAGATGGCCATGAAGGATGAGCTGAAATATAAAATCAAGACAAGCCCTCTCTCTTTTTCATTTGAAAATAAATCTATTTTTGTTTTGCATCCGATATAGGATCATGCAGGGCGGACGCCGCTGCAGTGTGCTGCGTATGGTGGCTACATCACCTGCATGGCTGTTCTCATGGAGAACAACGCTGATCCAAATATACAAGACAAGGAGGTTAAACTTAGCTTGCATTTACTAAATGAACTGACACTTCTTCCCATGTCACATAAATCTTTGCAAATGAGATTCAAACAGACAATATAAATGGTGGTCTTTCTTTATGGGAGCATAGGGGCGGACTGCTCTCCACTGGTCGTGTAATAATGGCTACCTGGATGCCGTGAAGCTGCTGCTGGGCTACAGTGCATTTCCCAATCAAATGGAGCACACCGAAGAGAGGTGAGGATGGAAACTGTCAGAGACGAGGGTAGTAAATCAAGTATTAAGAGGACGATGTTTGTGTTGCCCAGGTACACCCCGCTGGACTACGCTTTGCTGGGAGGGCACAGTGAGGTGACTCAGTTCATGCTGGAGCACGGGGCGTTGTCCATAGCTGCCATCCAGGACATTGCTGCTGCTTCCATCCAGGCTGTCTATAAAGGCTACACCGTTCGCAAGGCCTTCAGGGAAAGAAAGCAGCTCCTCATGCGGCATGAGCAACTGCGCAAGGATGCCGCCAAGTAAGCACAACTCCTCTCCTTCACCCTCTACTCCACTACCAAACCCGGCTGTAGGTACTGGGTTTCTTGAAGCAGAACTCCCTGATGAAGATATAACCCCCCATGAAATCGTGGCTGTGTCACTTTACGTCTTCACACTGAGGATGTTTCCTCTTTTCTTGTCTCTCAGGAGGTTTAGGTTATTTCGTGCCCTGTGTTGTTGGGAGGCTTTGAGGGAAGCTAAATGCTGCAGATGCAGTCCTGATAACAGCATCTGCAGTAATTCCTCCTGTAAACACAAGGGAAGAAAGTTTATCGTCACTCGGTGTCTTATGTCGTTTTCACTTAGCGGCTTTGTTTGCCTCGCTCTGTTGGTCTTGTCTTCACGATCCGTCTCTGTCTTCCTTTTACCTTTGCAGAAACAGTTTCTTTCAGTATCTGTCTTTCTCTCTGTCATCTGTACACACATGCATCTTCGCTCTGGCGCTCCACTGACTTGCTCTACATTTGTCATTTGCTCACCAGTCTCACTTTTATTTTCTTTTAAAGACTTTTGTAATTCTTTTTTTATCCAAGGAATCGCTTTTACGTCACATTTTTTGGTATTCTCAGCAAATTGTTGAAATATTTTAACTAATCCTTTTCTTGCAAAGCTACCAAAATAATCCCTCACACACATGTAATGCTTGTAGGATTATTGTGCATTATGTTCAGCTGGAAGTTCACATACACTCATGTACATGAATGTCATGGCAACATATGAATTTCAAGGTTTTTCTCTGCAGCTGAAAAATTATTGAGCAGACATGTCTAATTAGATCTGGTGCTCAAGTTCTAAATTTGTTTATGTGAGATCAATTTGCCTTAACTTCCTGTTTGTGATCACTGCCGACTACATTTTGTAGTGTCTCTGATCCATCAAACTACACACTGGATTGGGAGGCTCAAAGAGACCCTTCAAAACGTTACTACAAACATTTATTTGAGCGGTTCACATCTAATGAAGGTGTGGAAGAAACAAGCTTCCACCGTCACTAAGAGGGAATTGGTTTGACTGCTCACAAACAAACCAAGACCCACAAAGGCTCACGTTTGTCAGGAAGTGGAAGTTAACATCACTTTCTGCAGCCTCATAAGTGTTACGCCACTAAGAACTGAGAGATAAAAAAGCCCTGCTTCTAAATCAACACCATCAAGGTCAACTTAAGTTTGCAACATACAAAAAAGACAAAGTGCAACATAAACCTTCAGAAAAAATAAAGTTTTCTATAAAACAACAGAGACCACATGTTTGTTCAGAGGAGTAAAGGCAAGCAGCCCAGAGGGAGACTGCATGAAGTTGATGTGATAATGAGGAATGGTCGGTATCTCAGAATGCTTCAGCAAAATCTAAAACCATCGTTTTCAGATAAATCTTGGATACGAATTCATTTTGATGACAAAATGATGACCCTGAACAATCGGACTGGTTGTGGAATTGATAAAGCAGCAACTTATAACCTTTGGAATGAGATTCTAAAGCCTTGGTTTCAGCTCAATAAGTTTTTCCTAACAGTCAAGTCTACCCCACAGTAATATGGTCTACTTTACTCACTTTACCTATGAGCATCCTCCTAGGGGTTCCCTGCAGGGAAAGAGAGAGGACCTCGTTTATCCAAGAGGAACTCACGGAGAAGACGGACGTCTCCGGTTCACTGATCAGAGCCTTGCTCTTGCAGTCAGGTCGCGTATAAGCAGCAAAATAGACTGTAAGATAGATCTACCTGTTTGAGAATGATCAAATATCCAACTAGATTTCTCACAGACTGTGGACACGGGGGTGAGGGTCAAGGTGAAACATGAAAAGTTACATTTGAACCAAACCATATTTATGAGCTTCTATTAAAGATGTACTTTGTACAAGTATCCTGCCAGAGGGAAAAAAACACTGAAAGTCCAGTATAGCCATGTCATAATGATTATATCCAGCCAGGACTCTATAACCAAGTTGTCAATCAGTACATGAGACTTTTTATTGTTTCAAAGCTGAAGTTTTTAAATAGCTTGAAATATGAAAGAATACCAATGAACACATCAAAATGTTCACCATCATTTTTCTCAAAGAAAGCTATTCTGCAGAATGTCCACACATTTAAACTCTTTGAATGAGTTTTTCAGACGTGACCTTATCTGTTTCTGTCTTTAAAAGAAAAAAAAGAGATCCCTCAGTGACCAAGGCTCTTACTTTTCTGTATTTAGGAAGCGAGAAGAAGAGCAGCGGAGAAGAGAGGCCACACAGCAAGATTCAGTGGCCGCCACAGAGAGGCGCAGAGTTCCCCTGGTGAGAGCGGAGCAGGAAAGGCCCGGCCTGGTGAACATTATGGAGGACTTAACCATGAACGACTCAACAGTGGAGACAAAGAAACCATCCAAATCTGAGCGTACAAAGCGCAAAGAGGAGAGACACAGAGGTACAAAAGTTGTTTAAAGTTTCGTCGTCTGAGTTGAAAATTTCAAAGAGCAGTTCTGTTATGGCTCAGTGTCTTGTTCATTTGCATGAGATGCAATGTACTTTTTTGTAAAATACTGAAAGGGCCATTTTCTCCAGCCCAAAAGAGCAGGTTATCCAGGAGAAGTAACACTGAGATTCCTGAGGCACTGAGCCACAGCTGTCATGTGAGCAGTGATACCTCGCCCGATGCTACACAGACCACCAGGCTCAAAGAACTTCTCTCCCCTGGCAAAGAGTCGCCCAGCCTAAAACCCAAACCTCCCACCGTGCCCAGGGTCAGGGAACGCTCCTCCTCCAACACGTCCACTCCTTCCATACCTGCCCCCACAACCGACCAAACCGAGACCAGAACCAAAGAATACATCTCCCCGAAGAAGAAACACCCTTACATGACTGTACAGACTGCTTCCTGCAAAACAGACAACCGTGACTCCCTGCAAAAGCACAAAAGCCACAGGAAGCAGACTTCAGAGGAGTCCTCTGTCAGAGACCAAACACGTGCTGCCTCGTTAAGAAGCCATTCATATTTAGATAAAAAAAAAACCTCAAGAAAAGCACAGTCTGGCAGACATGCAGCAATGTTAACACACGTGCAGAGGGAACATGACAAAGAGCAGCACAGGAGGAGAAATGAGGCTGCGCTCATCATTCAGCGAGCCTGGCAGAGGTGAGTCTGCGTTTGTGCCTTTGTACCTGGGAGGGAGCTCAGTAGCTGGTTTCTTTGGCTGTGGCAGCACCATGTGGTACCCACATGTGTCCTTCTGCATCGCCTCCTGTATTTGCTGTGGATGCAGTGGTGGGGGGAGCATGGGAGAGAGATGAGACGGGGAGGCCGGGGACCAAAAGGCTATAATCTAGAACTTTCATACTAGTTTAACAAGAGGCTAAAAGTTCAGCTGCGCTGCATTAATAGCTACCAGCAGCTTCTCTTCGCTTTTTGCTCCCTGGTGCACTCGCGTTTCTCTTAGAGGCTGCCAGTCCACCACAGGAGGCCCTCTGTCTCTGCGCAGCTTTACAATTATATAGTTTACATGCTGCTTATTAAGTGCTTCGAATAAACTGTTTACTTTGTTTACGCTTAGTGAATGTTAGTGTGAGGACTTGCCAGCTTTTAGGCCTTTGAACGCAGTCTGAGACTTTTTTTATTGAGTGGAGTTAATGTGTCATGTGTGGATGTGTGTGCAGGTTCTGCGCTTGCAGGGGCAGAGAGACGAAGGCCTGCGAAAAGGCAGAGTTAACGGAGTCAAACTACGACCAGAGCAGGAGGAAAATGGAAAACAGAGCTCAACCTCCCAAACCAGCGCAGAGTAAAAGCTTTGTGCTGCAGAGCATCTATGGTAAGGAGGACTCTGACGCTACCTAGATGCTGACATATGTTGTTGGTGAAAGTACAATCAAAACAAAAATTAATAATTTTCAGTCAGGCGGGTGTACAAAAGTATTTAAATGTTTTTTATTACTTTGTCTTCCAGTGAATTTAAAAGTAATAAATCAAGCTAATCTGAAGTCATTCAGGTGCAAAGAAATCTGTTAACAGCTGACAAAGAATTGGGGTGGTTATCAGCTTACACAGAGCTAACTCTTACAGGCATTTTTATGTCCGTATGTCTTAAACAACTTGCACCAACTTGAACAGTGAGGGGTCTGTACCAGAAGAAACCCGTTACTGGCCATGCAAAGTCCAGGGCTTTTGGGATAATGAGCTGTGAAGAGATGAGTTTTATTTTATTTCCCCTCAAATTACCTTTATATGCATGTCGATCAGATCAAAGACATCTTTTTAGGAGGAAATTCCCAAATCTACTCAGGCCAGGCATAGGAAATTAAGGACTAAAACCACCACAGCCCAAACTCTCTGTTGATACAGATACTCGCTGTGTTGTTCATGCCCACCAAGCTTTTGCTCAAATGATTGGTTTCAATGTATCATCAGTCATCTCACTCATAACAATTATGACATAGTGTATCACAGTTTGCTGTATCAGTCAGGGTGACTCTGTTAACCTCTGTCCACTGCTGGAAATGTGCCTACAGATGGGCATGTGAGCCTGTTCCCTGATCCAATCATCACATTTTCTTTTACGTCATGGAGTTGTCCAAGTCCATGTTTAACATGTACCTGGAACACACAGCATAGGATTCACTATGAGAAGAGGGCAAGCCAGCAATGCTCTCTGTGGTTTCAGAACCTTGGATCCTGCAGATGCATGATAATACTTCTTTAATAAAAGGAAAATGTGCTGGAAAAACAGCAATTCAGGGAGGCTAAAAGAATGTAGTGTAGTTATCTGGTGACCACAGAAGGTATGTGGTACGAGGGGTCTGATCACAGTCCATGACCTGACAGGTTAGTGCTTTCTTGGCGGTCACTAAGGCATGTAGTCTTAATGTTGTGGTTAATCAGTGAGTAGACAGAGAATTATCAGGAGTTTTGTTGAAGTGGCAGTGAGTACTTATAGCCTCAGAGGTTAAGTTATAGCTGCAGCAGTGCTTCTGAAAAACTTATAATTCAAAGAAAACAGCATTTTTGAAGAAAATAAAATGGCTCTAGAGTGTAGAAATATGTTATTATTACAATATAATGTCTGATAGTTTTTAATGTCTAAAATGTGTTTTTTTGTAAAGTGCTTTATAAACAAAGCATGATGCTTTGGAATAAGTTTGCTGGGGAAAAACTACATTTTTTAATGAAGTCACCAGAAAGAAGGCAACTTTATGCCAGCTAACATTATCATGCTTGACTACATGTTTGGCTCAACCTACCTCTGAATGGACACAAAGTCACCGTTTCTGAGGTATCAGAAGCGTTGCAAATGCTTGGGTGTTGCTTTAAATCCGCTCTGCAGACAGTATCATCCAGGCTTCCTGTGTGAAACTGCTGGCACAGTTTCGCTCCACAGACAGTCCTGACCTTCATAACACATCACCAGGTGATGAAGGGAGGATGGGCAGAAACCTTGTTGCGCCAAAATGCATCGGAGCACGTGGCTTCCTCCACTCGCAGACAAACTGAAAGAGTCCTCACTCCAACCCCACCTTCTGACGTGGTTTTCCCCTCCCCCTTCTCACTTCATCTCCCTCTTTCTCTCCCCTCTGTCTGACAGTCCTGGCACTGTGAAAAGTTCAAAGCTGTCAGGGGGAATGTCAGACGACTGCGTAGGGCGATCTACTGAACACACAAACCCCTCCACCACCCCCCATCCATCCCCTCACACACATTCATGAGACTTATTTTTCTCACTCCATCTTCCACTATTTCCATAAAGTACAAAGACATCTGATACAAAAATACATTACAGGTGATATTGCTCGCTGAATTATCACAAACTATTCTCTTTTTTTGTTTCAAAAGTGGCCTTTTAACAATTTCATTTTTGGTATACTTAGATTTGTCAGAGAAAGAACTGCATTTTTTGGTTTCAGTTCAAATATTACACACAATTACACATACTGAGCTTCTGAAGCATACTGTAAGTACATTAAATATCAGTGACTTGAACCATGAGCTTTGCTGTATTGTTTCACATTTTACCCCCAGAGTAAGAGCACTAGTTCCCTTTAATTTCCATTTCTGAAAGACCTGAGTCCCTTTAATTCATGACAAATGGTTCCAAGGTCATTTAGATGTGCATTTTTGACACATAAAGACAGAAAAAACAAAATAAAAACAAATTCTAGGCCCCAGCGAGGATTGAACTCGCGACCCCTGGTTTACAAGACCAGTGCTCTAACCACTGAGCTATAGGGCCTTAGATATTAATTCTTGTGTACATAGTAAATTTAACCATTACAAAGAGCATAGGTGTGGTACTGGTGTCGGTGAACTCGTCAAACAGGCTCACCGTCACTTGACTATTCATCCATTGCTGCACTGTTCTCAGGAAACTCTATGGCCAGAAGAGGGCGTTCATTTCGGGACTCTCTTTTGGACATGCCTCTATGCACCCAGAGCCAGTGTAAGTGTGTTTACATGCACACACTTAAACACTTATTTACTCAAATGCACTTTCCTGAAGGTAACTTTATGTCCTTTTTTCCAGTGAGTGGTTTGGACTGCGTGCACCTGACCGACACTGTGAATCAAGCCAAGCATTACTCGTACCACCTCAGACCACACAGTGCAGGACAGGGGACAAGAGGCCGGGGGAAACATTGAAAACCCATGCACGCTCCTCCTGTCCTTTGATGTTTTTTCAGCTGCTTGGCAGAGTTACCTCTATAGAATTACTTTACACAATGTTTGCTCAAGTTTCCAAGCTTTCTAAAATTAAGCCATATGACATCAGAGCCATGACCTCACAGGGTGGGGTTAAGTCTACAGAAATGACTAGTGTAAGAGATAACCTTTCAGCCATTGTGGCAGAACACATACGCACTCCATCACCTTCGGTCTGCATTGCTCTGGCACCCACACTGAGATAACCTTTCCTCCCGTTGTGGAAAATGAAGCAGTCCATCAACAGCCGGTCATACAGATAGCCCACCTGCAGCTGCTGACACACACACACGCGCACACACACACACACACACACACACACACACACACACACACACACACACTTTCTCTCACTCTGCACATCAGTCTGGTTAAGTGCTTTCCCCTCAGAAGAAATGTCTTTTTTATATATATTTACACAAAAATAATAATATGTCATTTTATGATTGTATACCTTCAAATGCTTCAAAGCATTTTAAAAGGAGCAATAAAGTAAAAAATTCTAAAAAAAAATAAATAAACACAATAGTGAATTTGATGAGACTTTATTTTGACTTTATTGTTTTTCCCTTTTTCTGTCTCATTTTTTTAAAATCCAGAGTCATCTTGTAGCCCAGTACACACACTGGTCTCCAACAATACAAAAAGGTAAAGAAAAAACAACGATCGGTCTGATGCAGTAAAGCGGCTTTTACGAAGAAAAAGTCATGTTCCTTAAAAAGCACATGCAGTATGATGACTAATAACAAAAAGGGTTTGGTTGCTTCTACTTGCTGTTGCCAAGTTCTATTTTGTGATTGTATCTGAAAGATGTTGGAGGATAAGCTGAACAACACTCTTGCTACTTGTTTACCGTGTGCATTGCTTAGTACATGTCTCGTAGGCCCAAACCTCGACGGTGTGCAGAAGATCCATGAATCACACTGTAACAGTAGAGCAGATCTGTCAGCCACCGCTCTCTGGTGGCTCCCCGAGAATATCTCTGAAACACAAATGTACAGAGTCCTTTCAGGTGAAAAACCTCTACAAAAGGGGGAAATATTAAACTCTTCACCCAAATGCGAAGGAAGCCTGAATGTGTTGTGTTTACCGTGAGGTGCTGTATGATCTCTTGTAGCAGTGCTGAATTGGCCAGCAGCTGGTTATTGAGCGGCGTGTGCTGCAGCATCATAGTGAGGATCTGTCCGAGCTGAGGCAGCTCCTCCTCGCTCACATCTCCAACATGCATTGCCTGCAGGACCATCCGCAGCAGGCGGGGAACGCTGCTCAGTGCCGTCATGCAGGTACTTAAAATTGCCTCTCTGCAAACATGAACCAGGGGGTTCAAAACCCAGCTGTTAGAAATCTTTCTTCCTCAACAATAACAAACAAACTGCTCCAGACTTATCAAAGCACACCTTTTGTGGTTAGTTTCAGCGGGGGCTTCCTGCTGCAAGGTGACGAGCAGAGCCAGCAGGCTGAGGAGACACTGAGACAAGAAGCGCAGCACAGGCTCTATCGGTAGAATGGACAGATCCAATAATCTGGATACAGCTCTCAGCAGCCCGGCCGCCATGCTGTCAGGAACCACCTCCAACTTGATCTGACAAACAGACACATAATATCATTGCAATAAAGGAAAAAAAACACAGAAAGGGGAATAAAACATCAAAATTGGGTTTTACTGCATAATGAAAAACAGCTTCTCACCAGGTACTTGCAAATGCCATTTTGCAGGATGTCGAAGCACTGAGACTTTGAACCCACAGTTTCCAGACAGTGGCAGACTTCCTGTAAATAGAACAGGTACATCTTATTAGTATTCATGTACAAATCAATTTGTGCCATTTAAAAAAAATATTTAAGTGTTTCTCACTGGAGAAACAAATACCCTGAACAAAACTCAGCTGTTTGCACTTCCATCCCCTTTTTATTCCTGATGTGTAACACCATGTGATAAATGCTGATACTTGGAAATTTGAGTGCTGTTTTAGCAATGACAGTCAAAAAAAAACTCAAGAATATTTTAAGAAAAGCAGATTAAGGGTTAATCTTCAGTATCAGTCAAAAGTATGGACACACTTTACCATTATATTTAATGGGAATAAATGGATTTGTTTGTTTGTCTTCCTGTCTGAATTAATGAATTAATGATTTTGTTTGTGCTGAAATGGGGACAAGACCTGGTACAAGCCTTAAAAAACACAAAAAAAAAAGCCCACTAACTTTTTAAGAGTGAAAAATAAGGCTCAGCTTTCCTCATTATCTTGAAATCCAAATCAAATTCCTCATTACCTTTTATCAAATTGAGGTGTGTAGGACTGTGTGTCTGAACAGTGCACCTGTTGGCATTCTCTCCGTCATTAAAAACAATCAGGTCTCGTTAGGCGAACCCGATCTGACACAGTCCGTTCCTTAATGCTGCCCCCTCCTCCCGCCGCCTGTCCTCTCCCTCCTCCTTCCCGCCATTTGCCAGTGATTGACTCAGACAGGGAGATGAGAGAAGCAGGATCTGAGGCCTTAATTGAAGGGCTGAATTAGTGATTATAAGCCCCCCACAAGCTCACACACACTTGCCCCAGGGCATAGTTACGTTAACAGTAATTTCTGGGCAGAAATGTCACTCCCCATCATGCCATGGGCTCTCATTAGCATTTGTGCATATCCACTATGCCCGATAACCACCCATCTCCAACCTGCGCAACGTAATAAAGGTTCCCCTCTCAGCAGGACTGTCATGATAAAGCTTACACCCTCTGAGCTCTATATGATGGACAGACAGAGACCAGAGGGACTGAAACAGCACCGTTGTGGCCAGAATATCAAAACAATGTATTTTCATCCTTCACCTACATATCCGTCCTGCCTAAACTCATCTGTTTGACTTCGGAGAGGCGGTAATACTTGTATAAGATTTTGGAAGCAACTATAAAAGTGAGTGTGCACCTCTACAACATCCCAGTGGTGAGTGAACTGGTCCAATGCGGTGGGGTACAGGCAGAGGGGGGAAAGTGGGGTGGAAGGCAGAGCGTTCTCATCCTCCTGCAGGGTGATGAGGTTTTCAGATGAGAAGCCTGTGAGGGTGGAGAACAGGAAGCTGATGTAGTCCACGTCCTGCAGCGCGGCTTCCTGGCTCCCAACTGACCAGCCACTCACAGAGGACCTTGGGAACAATCAGCAAACATGTATCACGATCAACAGAATCAACAAAATCGGCATCAGAAAGCCGTGTCTTTCAGAAAAATTAAAAGTTGGCACTGCTTCCAGGTTATGCAACTTTTAAAAATTCCCAAATTTAGCATTCCTTAACCACGTCTCTTCCGATTATTTGAGATGCTGTGTTTGGTAAGAATATTATATTAAAGATTAAAATACATGCAAGGACAGTTATAAAAATGATTCCTTGTCCTGAGGGGGGGGTTAGATCTGTAGCAGCAGAAATGTGTGTGAATAACAGTGTTTTGTGCAGACCGGGGGGCACATGCAGACAGTCCTCCCAATACTCCATGACGATGCTGCATTCCAACTTCCAAAAGAGCTCTTTGTATCAAATCCATTACGCACACGTCCCTTCCCATGTGAACTCAGTACTCCCCCAGCTCCAAATTTGTATAACACTGGCCCACTGACACAGGAGAAGGGTCAGACACACTAACAGGGAAAGGTAAGCTGGGGGCACAAATGCTTTGATTGTCATCAATACGCTGCATATCGAACAAACAGAGTTCACATCAGCATCCATCAACCAGCAGGTAAGAAATGAGAGGAAACACCAGCCATTCATTCCTCTGTGACAGTGCAACACTGCCATCTCATGGCCATCTGCAAGAGTGCTTTCTGTGTGCCAATTCTAAAGAGCCGTCCAGCTTCAGTGAAACATAATTGTCATACATTAAGGTCTCTCTGACACAATGAGGGGTTTCAAGCTCACCTAAAATGTATGATATGGATCAGAGAGGCAGCGAGGCTGGCAGAGATGCGTCCAGCTGTGCAGCAGCTGCTCAGATTAGCCAGGAGAGGCTGGGGCATCTTAGGGAGGAAGTAGAGCAGCTGAACCATTCGCTGTTGAGACTCTGTTGGTAAGAGCACCACAACTCCTTCCTGTGGATCTTCACACACAAACATGGATGCACATTATGATTACACGGGGGGCAGCAATGCAACTCTGCCTCTAGAGGAATAACTCGCATAAAATTAGGGCACTATTTAAATAAGCAAACTATGTTTGTAACAGCAGGAAAGAGGCAGACAGAAAGACATAACTACCAGTAAGGGTGCAGATAATATGAGTGTGTGTGTATGTGTGTGTGTGTGTGTTCATGTGTGGTATTCTGTCTGTCTCTGACGCACATGCTGATGTCAGAGGCCCTGAGACAAAAGGAGTCTTGTGATGGTGAATTGCTGGCTTTGCGGCGGTCTCTATCAGAGCACCCCTCCTCCTGGCCCTCTCTGTCTCACACCAGTCTCACTATCTGACCATCAGGCTTCCAACTCCGCTTGTAGCTTAGTTTTACAAGTTGCCTCGGATGGGAATGATGGAGTTATGCTGCCTCCTAGGGGACATGCACAACATTTCTGTATACATATTTATTATCTGATGTACACGTGTCAGTTTAGTTCTCAATGTGAAGAACATCTAAACACACATCTTATCCCTGAGACTACTGCAACAGTCCAAAAGTTTAGGATTCAACCTCTTACTAAATCCCAATCAGGGCGATCAGATTAAGAATCTTCTGGCAGAAGGACCACAGCTCACTGTGATGTGAAGTGTAGCTGGGTTATAAATCTATAAGTACGTCTAATTTAAAGAGCATGCTCACCGTAGAGTTGGCAGGCATGCGTTTGCAGACTGTTGAGAAGGTCTTTGTTGCCTCTAGAAGCTGCAGCTTGGATGGAAGTTATAAGTTGTGCAGAGAGTGTGGGATTACGGTGGCCCAGCTGGGACAGCTGCACAGGAAGCGATGCCAACCAACGACACAGCACCTTGCTCCTTCAGAGACACGGGGACAGAAGACGCACAGAAATTGGACTTGAACACAAAGGAAATAAACAGAGGCAGCATATTTTTACACAACTGTTACATTACTTTTGTTTTAGCTCAAACAATCGTAACCAATAAAATTAACTGCGACTCAAGGAAGTGAGAAATGTTACTTTCTGAGTTTACTTTAATGCTGACTTTGCTGTGTGGTTTAACATAGCAATAAATGAATCATTTTCATACGCACAGCGCAAAACATTCCCATCAATACCTCCTGAACCCGGTTAAATGAACAAACCCATTCCTGATTATTAGAGGGAGGAAAATAACACCAAGCATGTGAGGTGGAGTCTAGTTTTGCAAGTCTATATGCTAGTGTAAAACAACATAATCAAAAATGTATTTTCCTAATTTTTCACCTAATATATCAAAACTCATAACAAATATTCACTGATAGGGAAGTTCTGATGCACATAAGAAATATAAATATTTAGTTTAATTATCCATGTGCTGAAATGAAATCCCTGATGTTACCTTGCGATGTGTATATGTCCTTGCTCCTGCAGGTAGAGTTTGCTGTAGAACGAAAGCAGCAGAGATCGTGTCTGCAGCGGGAGGTTCCTCTGCTTATAGTAGACATACACTGCTGCCAGTAGATCCTCCGTCACTGCTGCATGAAAGGGAACATATATTTCATGGCTGAAATCAAATTAGTTTTAGGTTTTTTTCCTGTTAGGAAAAATAAAAATAATTCCAGACTCATCCTACACTTTGGTTCATAAGTGTGTTTGGGGAAGACGCATTCGCTTCACTTTACTGTAAAAAGAAATGTGATAAAATATGTCACATGGTGTCTTTATTTTTTATTTAAGTTCTCTTCATCATGAGTCCCCAGTACAGGGGGACGCATGAGACACATCCAGTCCAAAAGATCTTTGCACATACTGTGAAGCACCAATCCTAACATGCAGCATACTAAAATGAAGGGGACAATCTCAGCTAAAACACTACCAAGCATTGGCATCTGAAGCAAATACAGCTCAAGCCACAAACAATTATATGGGCATGGAGCAAAACATGAGGACAGCACAGTCTACTTTAGAGCTTCAGCTCATTTCTCCACTTCAAGCAAACAATGTGCTGTATTAAAGCCATGATTCAGAAACACTAAAATGTTAAATGTAATTCTTGTTCTAATTAATTATCAAAAGTTTGTGAAGAAATTGTTTGAAAACTTTTGTAAAGGCTGTTCCTTTTCTATTTTGTCAGATTTTTGTTTATTATTTAGTTTCTGGCTGCAGGACACCGCTATACATGAACTCCGTGTTCCTGATTTTCATGATCTGGTCACAAGCCCTGATAGCCCTGATAGGAGCAAATAATATTTCACAATAGCTCCCAAATAAGTCATTTACACTCAAACTTTCAGTTTAGTTGAAGTTCTGTGTTTCTTGCATCCCCTTACTTAAAAAAAACACTTATAAAGTTTTCCACTGCTGTCGAGAAATGTTCAAGTCCTTCAAGGTTTCTTTGACATTGTCAAGAAAAAAGTCTACTTCTCATCTGTTCATCTGTTTGGATTTCTGCACAGAAATGCGTCCTCAGCAGTGGTCAGGGACTAACTCTGGGGTTTGCCTGGATTAGTCTATGGTGAAGTATTCACCCTTGGTGTTTACTGCTTTCTGGACCCTCATGGTGAATTTGGAGTAGGGGTGGGCAATATATAGAAAATTTACTGATACCAAGATTTACAATGATAAATGATATAATTTAGAATAGAATAAAATAGAATAGAATGACTTTTATTGTCATAGACATATATAACCCTAACCCTATTTTTGCCCATATCAATTAATTTTAAGAAAATAAAAATACAATGGGGCTGCTCAGTCAATGCTTATTGGTCCCAATATTAATTAATTCATATGAAATATATTACAAAAACTCTGATTCCCAGCATGTAAATAACAGAGAGCGGCACGGTGGACTCATATAGCAGTTTGACATTACATCGGTGGCAAATAGAAATTGTGCACCATAGTGCTGTTATTGTCCATTTATCGTTATCGAGATGAACTGCTCAATATATCGTGATATTGATTTGAGGCCATATCGCCCAGCCATAATTTGGAGGTTAACCCTTAATTTAACTGACTAACAACGACTAATATAGGAGTTGATCATCAAAATCAGACATCAAGTTTCTGAGATATTTACATGTGTAGCACTTCCATTTAACACATGTAAGCCCCCTCATGTTTATTCTTCTAGCTTTCACTTTTGACGACTAATCAGACCACTGATTCCTGAATTGAGCCTCTCGTTTCAAAGAAAATAAAACTATTCACATTTTCAGCTGTGTTCCAGGTGAATTTACACACAGAAAGATTACCTTGATTCTGACATCTTGGCTTCTTTTTAAACTACAGTCCTAACAACTCTGAACTTTTCTATTCTGTTTTCTATTTCTTGAAAGCCATGCCTCTGTAGTGACTGAATCATGTAAATGCTTACTTCTGCTCTTCTGCGTGAGCACCATTTTCCACACAGTGCCCAGCAACATGTGCAGCTGCCTGTAGCTCAGTTTCACTCCGCTCCCCAACGTGTCTCGAACAAAAGTTCGTAGTGGTGTCAGCCAGTCTCCATCCACCTCACGACTGAGGCCCTGCCTCTGGCTGAGAGACACCATGACTTGGCAAAGTGTGATATTCAGGGCGAGAGGCTCCACAGTCACCATCGGTACAGCAGCACTCTGTTTACTCCTGAGGAGAGGACGATAAGATGATGCAGCTGGTTTAGCTTTCATATTCGGAGAGAGAGGGAAAAGTCCTGATGCAACTAAAGATCATTTCAGACTCATCACTACTCCTAAATTCACTACACTGTTACTGCACACAGGTAAAACAGAAAGCAACATCAAAGAGCAGATGGTTGTTTCAAAGTCCTTTCATTTTTTCTGAGGGAGATTGAGGAGATTCAAATTAGAACGACTGAGTTATTTTAGTGACAGAAAGTGGCTAAATGTGGGCTTCTACAGTTCAGCAGCTAGTGCAGCTAGTTAGAAGGATGAACCAACATAATCAGATCATATTTTGAAGCTGTTCCTTTAACTCTGCATGTCCCCATCATGGGATCTTTTTGTTGAGATATTCAAAAGTGTCTGTCACTAATACTAAAGAGATACATCTAGTAAACGTGTGAAAACATTTCAGCTACCTAAATTTTTTCTTTTAAAAAAATATGGGAGATTCTATAATCTATAATATTATATATAAAATTATACATATTTATAATTCATACTGTAGTTTGAATAGTGATATGCAACGCAACTGCATCACCTGGTTTCCTTAT
>JBBDHI010000006.1:13604296-13619118 GCA_037177115.1 Craterocephalus stercusmuscarum | reverse complement strand
TGTGTGTTTGTAAACGCAGTATTTTCAATAAGGAAACATGTTATTTTCTCTTTCTTGGTATTTTTTCTTCTCAATAATATTCCTCATCGGCCAATGAGGTGTGCAGTGACCCAGGTGGCAGCAGTCATTTACCTGCTTCTGTGCATTCAGGCTGGCTCAGACTTTCTTCAGTTGTCTTTGCCCCACACCTGAGGCCTACCATCACTGTTGTAGTTAAAGTTGTTTTCCAGCTGCAGTTTGGAAATTCAAGCTGCCTGGCTTTAGTATGCAAGCACTTTATTTGTTTAAGGTGCAGAAAAAAAGGAAAGATCTGTCCCTCAGAAACCTCCACGCAAGGGGCTGAGAAGCTCTTTTCATCACACATTGCACCATTGTGCTACACATAAGTTCGTAAGTGAACGACAAAGTACAGCTAAGGCACTGGTAATGTGCCCGAAAGTTCTTGTGAGAAGCTTTACAAGTCTTGAAGTACTTTTAGCAAATATACAGCAATGGGAAAAAAAATCCACATTTTTACTTAGCTGAACATTTTTTAATGTTTTAAAACAACTACTAGCCAGCTAATTGTTGACCTATGGATGCGTTGAATCATCCCTCGGGAGAGACCCGGAGAATAATCTGGACTGTTGTAAATAAAAAATGTATTTCTATCCCAGAGCACAGAGGGATTGTAATTTAGAAGCCTACATCAAACACTGGTTCACTTTTGTCTTATTTTAATCTTTTTCTGGAGCTAAATGTTAGTGATGACACTGGTTAAAACTAGATATATAATGAAAAGAAATGTCTTATTAACATAGAAAATCAAAGTCATGCATTTTTTTCCTTAATGAAAAAAGACTACCTATGAGAAAATATTTTTCTCCCTCTCACAAACTAAAAAGAACCAACAATAACATTGGATCATTAGATTGTTAAACTAACTACCTCCGATTTTCACAGAATCCATCCCTATGTAAGGGGGAGCATGTGGATTTGTTTAATATTTTTTGTTTTTGTATGCCAAAATTGGTTACAGAATGCTTAAAAACATCACTCTGGCCACAATGAAAGGAGAGCGTGTAGGTCTTGACTTCACCGCTCTTAAATGTGGCCGCAGCAGATGAGTTTGCATGTTCAACTTTTAGTGCAACGTCTCTTTCTTCCATATTAAATTCCTAAGAGTCTTGCTGTTCTCATTTTGTGAGAATTTAGATGCGTTACTTGAAGACACAGCTTAGAGCCCACGTAGACTCATTCCTATGACTGTCACTGCTTGATGCAGGGGTCATAGAGAATGAAGCGTTAATGGCTCTGTGGCATATTTGATTTGGAGGACTTCGACAAGGAATTCGGCCCTCTGTTAAGTGTCATCTTGTCACTAATTTCTGTGTCTCTCTCCTTCTCGTGGGTTTATCCCTCTGCTGACAGAAAAGGCAGCCGCAGTATTCTGCTGATATAGGTAAGTTCTTTTTACATGTGGTGCCACTTCCAGTGCCATGAGTTGAAGCTAGAGATTTCTCTGCTTCATGTTGACGGTGGTGACATGTTCACCACTCTGTGATCCCTCAGTGGTCAGGGTGCTGATGTGGTGCCATCTAGTCGTTTTTTGTTTTGTTTTTTGGTGTTCTGTTTCCAGGAACACTTTTCAGTCTGTTGCCACAAGTTTTCTGAACATAAGTTTAATTAAAGCTTGGTTTTTAAACATAATAGCAACAGCTTAATACGATGTTGCCGCAGTGAAAGCATCCTCTTTAAGTTGTAATATGCTTTCCTGTGCTGGATTTGAAATGCTGCTAAATGCAGTATTCGGTTTTCCACCTGCTGCATGTGTTGCAGTGGCTGGAATTATATTCAGCTTTATTTTATTTTTTTGACCAACCTTTCCATCAAAAACATTTTGAAATGTGTGGACTGCTTCATTAGTGCACCACGGCAGTGTGGCTGGGCACGGTGAGAAGCAGTTCATGGTAGCGGGCTGTGTTCTGCAGGCAAGCTTGGAACTAAAAGGGGCTTAGCTGAGACCTGCTGTTCTCATCTTCCCCTGGGTTTCAAAAGTACATGAGGAGTTTGAATTCTCCATGGTCAGAAGTTAATATTGAAAGACAAAAACAAAAAACACTGTTCATCAGACGCTCTTGAGTTGTGCAAGTACACAACATGCCTCTAACAACGATGTCTTATTTGTTCAGTACTGGCACTGTGATTATAATTACAGGTTTTCTCTCAAAAACGTACATCAGTGACTACCAAGTTTGGTGGACTTCAACCATTAGTCTGTCAGTGTTTATGTTGTGCTGACCCCTGTCATATTTTCCCAGTGTTCACAAAAGGAGGTTCTATACAAACCATGCCCTCGCTCAGCAAAATGGTGAAGGGGATCACAGAGAGTATCATCGGTAAGCACCTGGACCAGTTTGCTCATACCTGCACATCTGTCTTTAGGCATGCACAAATAAATAATCAGTAATGATTGCATGTGTGCAGGCCTTCAGTATGTGTGGGAGTACCGCAGCCCCAGTAAATCTGTCCCGCCACACTACCAGTGCAAACTCTGTTCCCTGTCGCGGCTGCAGCATGATATGATCGATCATGTGAAAGGCTGGAAACACGGCTTCAGATACATGGTGAGTACAGCTGGTCTACCACCACGGCTCAATGCTGCAGATGCTTCTTACTTTCTCTCCCTTTGATGCAGAAAAAGGCCCACCCTGACAAAGTTTCCTGTGAGGAGGAAGATGCCATCAAAGACTCCGTTCTCAGAAAGACGGTAAAAGCTGCTGTGGCTGAGGTGGAGAATACGGAGGGGAGAGGACAAGTTAAGGTGAGGGATCATGTGTATTATCACAGCACAAGCACAGATCCCATTAACTCAAGTCAGATTTATTTATAGAGCTCTTAACCCAATGTGGGTTGAAACAAAGTCCTGATCACTGAACATCAGGAACTCAACAGTAAGACGTAAGCGGTATTGACATCTTAGTTCTGAATAGATTAATTAACCCTGCATTATTACAGCATGTCTGCACACACCACATATCACTGTTCATATATCTTAAAGTTGTTTTGGTTTTTTCAAAAATGGAAAAAAGCCTTTTTTCTTATTTGTATATGTGTAATGATAAAAATGTATTGACCGACATTGGTTTATTTAATGTACATATTGTCTCCTCCTGGTGTATTTAGGTGATCCTGAAGGAGCCCTTTGAGGTGCTTGCTTTCAAAGGACTTCGTAAGTTACCTTACTACCCTGTCATAAACTAGCTGCCTGCAGAAACTGTCAGCAATGGATTGATATTAAATTCATTGTGGGATTTTCTATACTTTAAAAAGCAGCTGGTCTGTATTCAGTCGACAAACGATGTTGACATTTTTGGCGTTTCTTGGGGGCATGAATGATAACAATCCTAGAATTAGAGCTGCATAATTCTCACTAACTAATCATAATCATGGATTTAGAACTGCTTTGTTCAGTCATGTGATGCTGCAGGTTGTAAACATCCCAACAAGTTCTGTTAAACACAAAAATATTTGTATCAAACAATCTTTAGTAGTTTATGGTAATTATGGTTGACTGAGGGGACCAGTTTTTTTTTTTAATGAGACTGCAAACACAGTTGACTTCGAGCTGTTTTGTCCGCGAGTACTTGTTAGTTTCAGAGCACCCATGTGAGAATTTACTGTTGGGGAAACGGGTATAAGTGAGCAATGAATCCACGTGAATCCTCCATATTTATTAAGCCTCATATTTAGAGGATAATTTATTTAATATGATATAATAATTGTTGCCGCAGGAGGGTAGTCGCGAGCACTTGTGTATGCTCTCTTGGGGGTCACGGCTCAAAAAGTTTGGGAGCCACTTTCCAGGAGCAACAAGTTCATTAACAGACTGAGTTGTACTTTGCATCCAAAGCCCATCTGGGCTGAGAAAATGAAACTGGGAAAGTAGCGAAGAAGCTACCGTTATCCTGTGTTTTCAACTTAATTTGTAAGAGAATATAAAAATGTAACTCCCAGACAGAGAGTGACTACATGCAGGTGTGAACTACTGGCGTGTGATCTCTTTTTTTGCAATATTAAAACACTCAGCCCTGCTGGAAGCTCATAGTGAGAAAGATTCCAGAACACACTGTTCTCTAAATTCTGTGTTCAGCTTCAGCACACTTAAATTAAAATGTGAACCGTGTAAAAATAAAAAATCAACACCTGTTGTGTGAAAACAGACTAATTTCCATCACATTATGATGCCATCCGATCAAAGTTCCACAGCTTGGTGGACCAGATGTTGCAAAAGTTGACATTTTCTGACATGCGCAATTCACGTCTTTTGTCCTAAGCCTCATTGGAATTTAGCATCAGTTATAATGAAGCTCCTGTTGAGTTTATTTTCTGAGTTGTTTCACTCTTGTTCTATTAACATATGCAGGTTCTGCCACTCCAAGATTTGGACCTCCACCTGGTCCAGGAATGGGACCTATGGGGCCTCCTTTCGGTCAGTCTTTGTGTTCAAGTGCTCTTTTTAAAAAAAAAATATGGAATTGCAATAATCATACTACTATTTAACAAACGTTTACAGGTCCCAGATTCCCTGACCCACAGTTTTCAGGAGAGTTCCCCCCTTATGGTGGTCCAATGGGCGACTTTTCGGCTGGAGAATTCGGTGACACCGGCTATGGAGGCTACTTCCCAGGGCAAGACTTTTCTGGCCCTGGTATGGATCAGGGGCCTTTCTCAGATGGCATGGGTCATCACCAGCCAGGGGGTGGCAATGGTTTTGGGCCAGGTAGTGGAGGACAGGACTATGGAGGAGGTGGACAGCTGAATGAGGACCAAAGCAAGATGTATTCTGATGACTACCAAGGCAACCAGAGGAGGGACGACGGACAAATGGACAAGCCATCGGACAGACCGGGGTTAATGGGGGCAGCTCCAGGCAGTGGTAGCCTTCCTAATACGCTGCTGTCATATTTGGTTGGTATTTTGCGGCAAAATCATCTAAAATAATAAAAAGGCTAGTGTTATTTATTTTTTTCCATTAAAACAAAACAGTAACTTGGTAATATGTGTTTTCAGGAGAATTTTCGGATAGAGAATGAAAATGATGCACAGCTGGTGCTGAAAGTGACACAGAAACTAACAGATGTGCTGATGGAGTACAGACTGAGGAGTGTATCAACGGTACTGTAAACCAGTTTCTATTTATAATCCTGGATTTAAATTGTTTTTAAAATGTACTGTAAAAACTAAATCCTCAAATGTTTATAATTTATTATATACTTTTTTTCGGTTTCTCCTTTTCAAGGGTTCAAGTTTCAAGAGCTTACCGATGAGCTCCACAAGTTTCTCCTCTTCAACCTCCAGGTTCTCTGGCAATGGTGACAGATACTCAAATAATCCCCAAGGTACAGGAGCGCTGAATATTGGAACTCAAAATGTGATTTATTCATGATTCAAATGCAAGTTAGTAGTTTATTTAATAGCAGTTTTCTTAAAGAAGCACTGCAGGACTTTCAAACATTTCCTCTATGATGCACCTGCATCAACAAGTAATTGGGCATCCGTCTTACATCCTGCCTGCACTCTTGCTCTATCCCTTTTCTTTTCCTCTGGTTATGTTTTCTTGCGTTTCTTTGCCAAATCTGCCACAGTGCACATTCAGAGCAGCCAGTGTGTGTATATCGCAGTCTAGCATGTGACAGTGTGTAATGCAAAACAACAACATAAGTTGCAACATCACAGTGCGAGTAGGAGGAAATGTCGTTTCCTTGTTCCGGGACACTGCTGGGTAGTGACAGCTCCGGAAACGTGCACTCTAGACGTCCCTGCATCATCAGACAAGTCAGAAACAGGTTGGAAAGTTGTGCAGTGTGACTTTTAACAGGAAGTTTAGAGTAAAGTTGTTTAACTGAAGGTGGTGGGGCAGTCGTCTGAGGAACACAAGTAAAAGTCAGTGTAACATCTTTACATTTGTGTTTTGCAGGTCCGTCCAGGTATTCCGATGGTCCTCCCCGGTATTACAAATGATCAGACGATGGCATCTCAATCTCATCAGTCATATGCACATCCTGACTGTCCAGACGTTAAAGTAGAAACATTCACTTTTTGTTTTTCAGTCTTTTTTTTTCATTGCTGCCAAGTACTTGTTTATAATATTTCTTTTATTACTTCTCTAGTATAGGAAGATTTACATAAAATGACCTTGGCATTTTTTCAAAAGTTGTAGCTTTTCCTGAATGTGACTTATTTTCCCAGATCTAATAAAAGTTGTGTAGAAAATGTTTCTCAATTTTTCTGCCCACTTTTTCTTCAGAGGTCCTGTGATATCCAAGTTAGCAGATCTCCAGTGTTTAACGCTGCTATGTACACTTTCAATGTACATAGCACTTCACATCTTGGAGAGCAAGTTTAACCAAACTTGGGTTTCCAGCATCGTGTTGCATATACTTGAAAACATCAACCGGATTCTGCAGATGTGGTTAGATCTCCATCCTAGGTTTCTGCAGCATGCGAACCTTCACTGCTTTCAAAGAACATCCTGTGCTAACCATAAGTGCCATAGTATTGGGTTTTAACATTGTCCAATTATTAACCAGAGATATTCCTAAATGTACGTTTCCAACATTTATTTAAGATTAATGTGCAACCAGAAAATGTTTGAACAGCCTCTTAATTTTGGATAGAAGTCAACTGCCATATAAAAATGTGATGAAGCAGAACACTAACCAGATAGCAAATTTAAGGATAAAACAGTTTCATATTTCGAAACAAGCCAGTGTGTCCTTGAACGTCGACGTTTCTTCCTCACGACTTTGCCAAAATGTCCTCCATCTGCTTCAGATTGATGCAGGTAAGAAGCAGTTTTGTCCCCAGGAAGTCTTCACCATGGATCCTCTGAGCCTGTGCAGCAAGCTTCTCAGATTCAAACTTCACTATTGCCTCACCAATACCATTGCCTTCATTGTCATGAAGCACTATAATGTCATTCATCTTCACCTTGTATTTACCAAACAGGCCCATAATGTCCCTTTTCTTCACAAAGGCAGGCATGTTTCTAACAAACAAGCACACCTTGGCTGTTTGGTCCTGGTCTTCTGTCACAAGTGGCTGTGGTTGTACTTTTCGGCTTTGTTGTCTTGGATCCGTCAGAAAATGCTTTTTATACCTGGGGTGGGTTTTGGCAATCATTTCTCTCATCTTCTCCTTAGTTGTCGATGTCACTTCAATGGTCCCGGATCCCACGTGGCAGCCAGAGAGATTCATGGCATATTCAAAGTCTTCGACATGGCTAAAAATCAAAAAAGATGTGTCTGTTGTGTTGCCGTGCTTGTCAAGCAGATGAAGTACATCTTTGTGTGCAAGATTTGGACATCCAAACAACTCCTTTAATTCAGTCTTGGTAATACTAGTGGGTAATTTGCTGACCATGACAACATAGTCCATAGTTTTTGATGACTTATTTGTCTCAGATTTGAACATTTTTGATGGTTTACATGGAAACTGGTCGGCCACTCGCCTCTTGGTCTGCTGCGTAATAGACGACTTCTCATTTACACTTTGAGTGCATTTCCGATGTTTCTGTTCTCCAACAACCGAAGCATTTTCACATTCTTGAAGAGCACTGGTCCACATTTTCTCGTCTGCTCTTCGCACTTCAACACAGATGGAACCCAGTGACCGATGGTTGAAAGTAAGAGCTTCAAATGCATCGCGCATTTTTGGAAACTTCACAAGGCAGCCATGACCAATCCCCAACTTGACATTGGTAATGGCTTCCTGTATAGTCAGTCCTTTGAAAAATTGGCAGATATCCTCTTTTGTAGCAGAAGCTGGCAGACCAAAGAGTCTCACATAACCAGGCTTTGAGTTTGGTGCTTGTTCTGATACCACCTCAGGTAAAGCCACTGTTGCTTCATCACTGGAAGGGTCACCTTTTGGTGCAGCTATACGAGATGACTGGAGACTATGAAGGACAGTACAAACTCCAAGTAAAATGGCAGCATTGGAATCCAGAGCTTGTGCATTTGAACCTGGCACATTTATGGAATGGGTACAAGCATGTTGAGCATCTGAAGGTGGCAGATCTGCAGAGTCAGGATCAAGTGGCCATGCTGCACAAGATGAAAGGTTTGCAGTGATGTCATCACTAGGTCGCACATTTAATGCGTTATTTCCAGTTGAATGTAATTTTGGTTTCCTGACAGTGAGCTGTGAAGTCTTCTTTTTCTTTAGTAATGATTGTAATCTCTGCTCCAGCTCTGTCATGCTGCTTATGTGCAGGGTTACCTTAGACCCTTTGAGAGAATGTCCAGTATGCCGCATGGCAAGCTGTGCATCATTTTCCGTGTTAAAAGCAACGAAGGCCTCTCGGCGACTTCCTCCCACGATGTATACTCCTCCATCTGGTATGTAAAGATCTTCGAAAAACGCCCGTATATCTTCAGTTCCCGCCGTAACACCCACGCCTTGCAGTCGCAGGATTATGACCATTTTATCGTTCAGGCTTGGAGTCTGAAAATGTAGAAGATTTGTAGAAAAAGATCAACAACATTTGCGTCGTTTAATGACACAGGTAACATTCCTGGTAGAAACACGTGCATCACGCCAGAAAACTGCCAGAGGCAAGAACAAAAAAAAAGGAGGGAAATGTTTTGTCAGCATGAAACTCGCGCAGACACTTACCACAGTCGGTTACTTTCACAGGTTGGATTGTATCGTTTTCTAGTAAGACTGACGGAGTTAACATTAAAAATCGTCTTCCAGCCAAAGACGGTAAAATGAACTATAACCCTCCCAACTGAACCCACCCTGGTACAATGTTGGGAGGCTGTGAGCAACTCTCCCGCCCTACGCCCGTACTGCGTTGTCCCTCCCTCCTTGACTCTAGGATGATGCTAAATGCATTACCGCCACCAGCTGGACTGGAGAGGAACTGCAGCCTACCTGCAGCAGATGAGCAACATCGACAGGATCCCGTATTGAAGGATTGCTTAAATTACAACAGCAAAAAAAAAAAAAAAAACACAACTACATTTGGTATTGCATATAAAAATGTTTTAAAAAGACTTTTACTATTTGAATATGCAGTAACCTGGAAAATAGGTCTAGGGCATTTATGTTGAAACTGACAAATTCAACCTCATTCAAACAAAATCATGTCTCAACAATACGCCTACACTCTTGTGCAGAACTCCGAGTCTTTACTGTTTTTTTCATACTGAGCCCTAGCCAAAAGCTAAAATCGTTTTGAACTGTGAATACTCAGTTTAAAACTTTACTTACGTGTTTTTATTAAACCGTGCGTCTCTTCTCTGACTACAAACGCATTTACGGAACAAAGAGGAAGTAAAAAGCATAACAGAGCTGCTGCATGCATTTCCTGCCAAAAGTCCTCTATGATTCATACTTTCCAGTCTGTACCACGTCATTTAGCTCCAGACACGACCAAGGATAAATTGGTAACTGCATAACATAAAAATTATGTTTTCTGAAATGTTTTAAAGATTTTTTCCCCCTAATTTGAATGAGTATTTTAACTGGAACTATGGATGTCACATATTCAGCTTTTGAATAAAGTTTCAGATAAAAAGCTATTTTACCAGTCAATTCGACTTCCATGCTCCTGTGCTTAGACCTCAGATGTGATAAGGACACACAGTTTGCATTTAATGGTGAGTCAGTTACATTCAGGTGTAATTAATCAGTGTAATCAATCAGGCTTAATTGAATTTTGTAGGGCTGAAACTAACAACTAATTTAATAATCAATTAATCTGTCAGTTATTACTTCGATTAATCGATTATTAATCGAAGACAAAACTACATTTATATCCTTTCCAGTTCTTTTTTATAAAACAACTTGCCAAATAAAACAAAGCATGTTAGAAACGTTTCTTTTTTTTTTCAAAAGTGCACACATAACATTTACTGTATATTTTTTCTTAATGCAATATCTTTTTAAAGGCTTTAAGGGGAGCTATAGGTGCAGAAGCTAAAGTTTTCCCTATCAGTTAACAGACATACAATGCTAAATTGAAAACGATTTTATTTAGAAAGATTTATCTCGTGTTCCGGCTTATTTCCGGGCTGGCTTGACAAAATCTGACGCGGCTCGCACAGACGTCCAAACAATCAGAGCTCCTGACCTGATGTAGAAGACACCAGCTGTTAACATGGGCGCCAAAGCGAAACTGCTGCGCTTCGGTGCGCGCTTCCGCTACGTTTTGTCTATGCTGTATGCATAACTTAATATAAGTAAACATTGACAGACAACTAATATGCACTGGTATATTCACTAGGTAAGATAAGTCAGAATTTGATAGTGATGTCATTATACTCAACATAATTTAATTAAAACACTTTTAAATCAAATATATTGTCTGTTTTAAAGGGTGACATGAAAAACGAGCAGCATTGTTATTCAAAAGGTCGTATTTGATTATGATAAATTAGTAGTGGTACCAGTGTTGAAAAAGTAACTATGAAAGAATTTTTTGGTTAACTGACCGTTTTATCTCGGGCTATCGGCTATATGTAGTAAGGTTACATTTTACATCTGTCCAGAAAAAGAGAACAGATAAAACGTCGTCTGATAGAGAACCAAAACACTGTATGGATGTTCTATAATACATCCATGGTGGAAACGGCCCATGTTAGACACAACTGCCGCGTATGTTTTACGTCAACGTGAAGGACAGAGCATTATGGGTAAAAAGGAGGGCCGTTGTTTACCATGGCGACGGAGACGCTACTGTTTGTTGATCATCTCCAGACGATGCGTTTAGCACTATTTATTATAATATTCATAGATGTAGCTCACTGCCAGCAGTTTACTATCCCGTTTAAGTCTCCAGAGGATTGTAGCGGGGAAGAATTCTTCGATATCTCAAGTCTGTCTTGCGCGAAGTGCGGTTCAAATCAACGTCGGAGCACAACAGGTCGGTTAACGTTATCATCGCACCACATTACTGACATCTAATCTCAGATACTAACTAATCTGCAGAGGTAGTGTCTGAGATTTCTTTTTACAAGAACAACATCAATAAAAAGAAATTAGAAAAACTCAATTTGAAGCTGATTAATTTAAATGTGATGTAATAAGCCACACAAACCCTTAAAGTTGAGCTAGGTAACAGTTAGCTTGGTGCTTAATGTTCTCAAAAAGATGCTGAAGGACTAGCTGACCAAATAGCCCACTAAAGGGAAAGTCTACTCTTGCACAGTATGTAGAGTATCTGTAATGACCATAGATAGTATTTAAAATGTCCCTTCAACCGTATACAAGAGTAGCTCTGTATAGTACAACTGAAATAATCACTGCACATTTCGTACACACTTCAAAGTATGTAAGTGATATTCCTGTAATTAAGGTGTTATTTTTCTTCTTAAATATTAGAAATCAGTATTACCGGTTCTCTGTCCTGACGATTAATGAGATCCAACGAAATCCTGCATATGAAACAGCTGTCGATTGATTGATTTGTCATAATCTGATCACACTGGTCTCGGCACACACTCCGCGCGTTTGTCTAAAGTCATCATGACATTTTTGGGTCGAAAAATCCTTTGCAGGGCAACAAATGTCCTACAAAAAGGCATACTCTGACCCTGAGCTCATATCTTGCCTTAGTTGTTTTTCATCCTTGTGCTGCTAGAAGGTTCAAACAAAGTTTACTCTCACCTGCAGTTTTCCCCATAATATGCTAACTTTCTCCAGGTTATAGTTTCATTCTGCCACATATTGTATTTAAAAGCATACTTACCATTTTTAAGGGAAGATTATGAAACTCATAATGTCTAACATTTGTTACCTTGGAGGAAGGAAGTTTAACAAATATAATGCTGTGAAAAGCCAACGCTTTAAACAGGACTCTGTAAAATGAGTTATAAATGAAATATTAACTTCTGTTTATGTTACAGTTCTAGTGGTTGGTCATAACAACAGAACTGTTTTATTTTTCATACAAACAGGTAATCTCATCAGGAAGTTATACTCATCAGGAAGTAAAATATGGACATGCCGGTTTAGAGTTCATTAGAAAGTGTTTTTTCCCCCTAATTTGTCTGCAGTATTCAGCTGTAAAGAACAAATTAACATGGAAAATAAATGAACAAATTCAGATAAGAATTTTCAAAAAAGATGCATTATTCTTCTTCGTTTTTGATCTAGTGGAAACGACCTATAGCTTGTACATTTTTTAATTTCTTGCGCAATACCAGTCATTAACCTGTTTTTAGTAAACTCAGTCTCTCAGCACTTGGTGACAGTACCATATGGACATGATATGGTTTGGTGTTAAACCTTTGTATTATGTAATTATAGTAAAAAAAAGTGTATTTATTGCAATATTTTCATTTATCTGGTTGTAAAATGTCAGTCAGTCCCATAGAGTTTTTTCTTTCATGTCTCATGGCTTTCTAGGATCCACCGAATTGAAGATGTTCCCACTAACACTGAACTGGTTCTGTTCTGTTTGCAGGACTGAGCTGCATTTGCCAAAATGGCTACAAAACTAGAACTGTCACCACTAATAAAGTGTCCATTGCTTGTGAGCAGTGTCCCACCGACAAGCCTGTAAGTGCATTTTATTTCCAATACCATTAAATGTTTTACCTGATATTGGAATGTAGGGCTTGAATCTCTCACCCACTACCTAATTTATGATATTTTGAATTACTATTTTGGCATATTGTTTTTATTTTCAGGCAGTGACAAATGATGGATTTGGGTGCATTCGCTGTCCAGGCGGGCTCAGCGATGAGGGCAAGTGTCAGTGCCCACCAGGCAATATCCTGGGTGAGTCATTACAGTAGGAGTAAGTCATGAATTTCTACCATGAATGGGCCAATTTCAAATGTAGCACAGTAGTAGAATAGCAGGGATATTTGTACTGCTCAGCTATGAGTGGCTGATTTTAAGCTTCTTTTCTTTCTCTTTATACAGTCGAAAGGGACATCAATGGAAACTTTTTGAATGAGGCCAGGTGTGAGGCATGCAATGGAAACAGCCCTGCTCTGTCTGCGCCAAGCATAAGGGGAGACAGGTACAAGGTGTTACACAGATTTACAGAAAGGAAGATCAAAGCATCAGAAACTAGAATAGCACTCGGAGAGCGCAGACCTCCGCCAAGCTCCATTGACTGCAATGTTAATGAAAATTTCAAAGTGATCCAGAATCCAGAATCTCTTCCGGATCTTCACCATCATGCCCAAGCTATCCTGAAAGTTTAATTGAAATCTGTCCATAACTTTTTAAGTTATCTTGTACACTGACAGACAGACAGATAAACGCCGGCTAAAACATAACCTTCTTGGCGGAGGTAATGATACTTAAAAATAAGTCTTGCAATCAAAACTAGTTATTGGGAGAAAAGGTGTAACTGATGATTATTCGTAAATATGCATTGTGGGGTAATACAAATATATAAATCTAAAAATACTTAGAAACACATTAAAAAATTGTCAGGCAGCTGAGACATTATTTCAAAGATTTATATTTCTCTTTTGCGCAGATCTCTGTAGCCTTCCAGTCAACCAGCTACTGACAACTACCAGGCTCTTATGTAATAATACTTTATACCACAAGATGGGGTGGTTAGTAAACCTATCATCTGGTTTCTGCATTTAGCTGTGCTCAGAGAATTCAGAAGAATATTAAATCATCATCATTCTTTCAAAAGAAATTATTGTTCTGTGTCTTGAAAGTTACCCTGCTGACATACGGAAACTTTTTTCCCTATCTCTGTCTGAGGTTGTCACTGTTTTGCATCTTCTAGTGTGATCCTTTCTGGGAAATATTTAATATATTTATGTAAAAGCAGAAATGTTATGTATATGAATGTGTTTTACAGTAGCAGTCAATTTTCTCCATTTTATGTTGTAATTTTACATTTTCTGTCATTCTTTAAAGTTCTGTTTTGCTTGTTATTTTTTTAACAACTTTCTTTCCTTTTTTATGTCATTATTTTTAATAACACAAGGTAGTATTTGAAAAATTGAACTGAGTATTTCCAAAAATTGTTTTTCAGCTGTGACAGATGTCAGGCTACCTTCACAGACACCGCCTGCATGTGTACATCTCCTAATACCCTGGTGAGTTTAGACATTTCTCTTACCCCACGTCTGCCCAAACAACTTCTACACACCTATCAGGAATACATGTGACATTTCAAAACTGGTTGGTTGTTCATGGGATTTTTTTCAGGCAGGAGGATTGTGTTTCCCTCCTGGCGGTCTGTCCACGAATGTCAATCCCATTGTCAACTTTGCTCAGCTGGTGAGCCTTCGTTTCATTCCCTTTAATGAATCAATGTGTATGATATTCTGTTCTGATTCACGTTTCCTTTCATTTGCAGAAGTTCAGCATCCAGTCTGCCTGGTTTGTGGAAAACCTCTACTCCTCCTCAGCAGCATGCCTTGTAAGAGCTTGTTCAAAACTTTTATTTAACACCATATGAAGCAGATTCTTGCTCTTGTTGCTATCATACTCTGCCACACCTTGGTGCACTCATTACTGGATATCATTGTATTTTAGGATGTTATTTTCATACTGTAACCATCTGAAATGCTAACTGTAGCCAGTGGCAGAATAAAATGAATGATAAGCAGGTGTAACTAAATGCATTTTGAATTACTCACAAGAAGTAGAACTTGTAAAGCAATGATTTAAAAATGTTGCATATTAGGGGTGGGAATCTTGCAGCAACTCACGATTCGATTCAGATTCTTAGGGTAACGATTCGATTCTGAATCGATTTTCGATTCAAAACCAATTTTAATTCATATTCAGTCCTCTTTTGGTAAGAAAACGTACTGATTAACTCCGTTCCTCGATAAGCCAGAAACAGC
>JBBDHI010000006.1:13592447-13604196 GCA_037177115.1 Craterocephalus stercusmuscarum | reverse complement strand
GCAAAGTTTAACTTGTCTTTGTCACTTAGCAGCAGCTATGAAAGTAGTCAAGCTAATAATTTTTAGCCTTTTAAAAAGTCGATTTTTGGAAATTTTGAATCAATTCTGAATCTTGATGAACAAGAATCTCGATTCCGATTAAAATAGATTTTTTTCACCACCCCTATTGCATATAGCCTAGCACATGAACACTGGTGTATTCTAGTTAAGGGGCATTTTCATCGAAGTATTTTATGTGGAATTAGGTTTACTATGTAATCAAATTACATTGTCCTTACAGCTCTTCTCCAACCTGACAGCGTGTCAGGCTCTTGGGAACATGTGTGTGATGAACATGCACTCCTTCAGTGGCCAATCCGCTGATGCCTGTGGTCTCTTTAACACTATCTTCCGATCCAAGGCTGCTCTGAGCTCAGTTCAAGACATTACTTACTGGTAAAACCATCTAAAATGTGTTTTTCGTTTTATTATTATGAATAAAATATTTCATTCAGCTTTATTCCACTTTTATTTCCACAGATACTAATGTCTAATTATTTTGCAGGAGAGTTAATCTGCCATGGCTTTACTATGGCGATGAACCAGGGCTTGCTAGCAGAGTGCTTCAGACGGATCCTGTTCCCATTTCATTCAGTTTCAGAGGAAGAAAGAAAGTAAGTTTTTAATAGAAAAAAAATAGCAAATAAAATAACACCATCCTTTTCATTTCAGATATCTCAAACTGAACTATCACACCGAACAATTATTTTAAAATTGACATCTGTGTTTGTTTTTTGCCAGAACACTGACATTCAGCTGCGTGCTGCTGTCTATAATGTCAGGGGGGAGTTCCTAAGATGGGAGCGAGTAGGGGGAAGTAACCTGCAGGTCAGAATTCAAGCAGTCAGTGATTCAAAGAGTCATATAAAATGTGGATAGAAAATTGAGCATATAGAAACGCTATCTCTCCTCTTCTCCATTTTTGTAGATTTGTCCAGATCAGGCTACCAAACAGGCAGCAGCCTTTAGCTTTGGAACCGCTTATCAAGAAAGCGTGAGTACCATTTACCCACTTGTTGATGACAGAATGATCACAACTTTTCACAAATCCCTGTTACATTTTTCTGTGTGCATGCTTGTGTGCAGTGTGATCTCTCAGTCGCAGATCTGTTTGTTTCACATCCTGAACCGTTGTTCTATGACGTGTTTATGGAGCTGGGCGGGGGAGAGGATGGAAAACTCCTTCCCCTGCCAACACTTGTCAAAAACCAGCAACACAATGGACGGTTCATCAATCAAGGTGAGATTTTCTTTTTCAGAGAAAGTTTGTGTGAATTTGGGAATCATTTGAATACATTCTGTTTTTCATATAGAGAACATAAGGAACTGGTACCTGTCTCGACGAATGTTCCTGGTGGACACACTGAGTGGAAGAGAGAAGAGCATAAGCTCTTCACCAAAAGTCATCCGTGTCGCCACCAGTGTCAGCATCAGGTAGTCTCACGGCGTAATGAGCCTAGCAGCGTTGGGAGGTGGGAATGCTGGCATTAATCACTCGTGTGTTTGGTAGTTTCACGCTGGTTCCACGAACCCAAGAGGGACAGATATATCCTCCTCTGATGACCGTGACCTACACTGATGTTCCCATCACAGATATCAAGACTCAAACTGTGTCTGTGAGTAGGTTGTATTCACACATCACACACAGATTTCCTTACAAGCGTTTGGTTGCTTTATGCTTTGAACTCATCTGTTTCTAGGCGACATTTGCTGTTAAATATGAGATGGATCAGAATGAAGCTCGAACAAAGACAGATGTGAGTAGCTAATGTGTAAGCTTTGGTTGGATTTGTGTGATGTCACAGCAGAGTGTTACAGTGTCATGTGCGGCGTTGTGTGCACAGACAGCTCTAGGCGTGCTGGGTGGAGTGGCCGTGCTTTCCTCCCTGCTGAAGACGGTCAGCTGGAAGAGGAGGATTGCCTCACCTCTCATCGATGTGGAGGTACTATGTCTTCAACGTCTCGCTGTTTTAGCCAGTCCAGATCATGTGTGGGTGTAAGCTTCCCATCACTGTTGATGTGTTCCTCCACCTTCCACAGACGATGCTGAAGTTTCTGTTGTTTTATGCCGGTGACCTGGCCAATGTTTTCTTTGCTGTTACTGTGGGAACTGGACTCTACTGGCTCATCTTTTACAAGGTTTGTCTCACTCCTTGACATTATAAACATTTGTTTTATAGCTGTGGGCTCTTTGAAGTACATATTAGTGTTTTTCTATTCCATTTCTTTTTCCTCTATCTTTTTCACATAATGGTTTGCTTTGTCTTCGCATGAACGCTTGCCTCTTTTTTCTTCTCTGCTCTGCTCTCTTAGACACTAAAGGCAAGTCTTTTTCCTTTATTCTCTGACTAAGTTCTGTTGAATTGCTATATTTAATTATGTTCTCATCATTTAAGTTATACATGTCTGTGTTTAGGCCCAACAGTTCATCTCAGTGCTGTTGCCGCTGCCTGCTCAGGAGGAGCAGTTCGTCACATACATTGGTTGTGCCTTCGCTCTCAAGGTTGGGTTCCCGGCTTGACAGATGTTAAAATAAGCTGAATTATGAGAAAATGATTTAGTAATAACTAATTTATACCAATAGAAACTCTAACTATCATTATTGGTTAAACCTTGACTAAATGTCTCTATTATAAGGCCCAAAGATGTCTCATTTTGTCTTTTTGCATCCAGGCTGTCCAGTTTCTCCACAAGCTGATCTTACAGTTGTCCATTGATATATTTCTGATTGACTGGGAGAGACCACGGAGTAAAGCTGCTAGAACTGTGCAAGGTGCTAACAAAGTCACACTGCTTTTGTTTCTGTATGGGATCTATCCAGCTGCTTTCTTCCATTCAACGTATGCACACTGCTGTTTCAGCAACTGGGGAGACAAAACGCGACCCTTCTCCAGTCAGCATCTGGAGGACCTATTTTGTCGCCAATGAGTGGAACGAGCTTCAAACCATCCGCAAGATCAGTCCAACTTTTCAGATCATAGCCGTGCTCTTCTTTCTTGAAGTACATCACATACAAACACATGCTTTCTTTTCTTTTTGCAAAATGGCACATTTTCTCATTCCTGATGTTATGTGTTGATTAGGTGCTGGGTTTCTCTAACTTGGCATTGAGAGACCCCTGGGCAACTCTGGAGCGCTCGCCGCAGGCATACACTCCTGCTTACAGCCTCATTCTGCGCTATGGTCTGGCAGCCACACTTTGGCTCTGCATTGGACTTCTGCAGGTACATTTCCATCACTCGCTTTTATTTGATCGCTTTCTGTCTTCATGAAGAGTGTAGAAAAATCAGCTGAATCGACATCCGTTTGATCCCTACAGGTGATTTTCTTCACTGTCTTTTATGAGCACTTTGTGGAGGACAAAATCCGCCAGTTTGTGGATCTCTGCTCTGTCAGCAATGTAAGCAGCCGTTGCTTTGCTTATTTTTTCTGTTTATAATACTTTACTAGAAAAATGTTTTGTTTTTGTTTCTTTGCAGATTTCTGTGCTTGTTTTCTCTTATCGCTGCTTTGGCTACTACATCCATGGACGTTCAGTACATGGACATGCAGATACAAACATGGAGGAAATGAACAACAATCTGAAGCGAGAACGTGTATGTAAAAAAAAATTTAAAAATCTTATGCTCCTTGTTTCTGCATTTGTTCTACGTTATAAATAAAAGTTTAATGTTCTCATTTTCTTTCGTTTTAAAGGAGTCACTATGTGGTCAGAGAGGTCTACTTCCAAACACAGATGTTCAGACCTTTCAGGTGTCTTTTACAACCCGTCTGAGGCTGCAGTATGAAAGAATACAGGATTCAATTAGCCGGGTAACGCGCTTATCTCTGTCATGTTAGTGCCTTAAAAACAAATTAGCAATACTCTGTTTAAATGGTTGATTGTGTCCTGTGCTTCAGAGGAACAGACCATCTCGCCTGATGGACGCGTCCACAGCCAACTTGTCTGAGATGCAGTTCAAAGCCTACAACACCATGAATCACTTCCTGGGATCATTTATTGACCATGTTAGTTCATGTTTACTCACTGACACACACTTCATTTGCTTTGTTGCTTTAGGTGTTCCTTGTACAGAAGTGTTAGTTTTCTCTGTCATGATGCATTTTTGCCACAGGTCCACCCTGACATGGACTACATAGTAAAGGACAAGCTGACCCTGGAGAGGGTCATAGGAATGGAGTTTCTTGAAGCAAGTGATAAGACTATTTTTTACAATGGTAAGAACTTCCTGTTTTGTTTTAATTTCTGATGGGGGAGGTTATCTGTAAGTGTGTTTTTGATATGTTATTTCACTTCTCATTTCAGATGAAGCCCACTCTTTCAGCGATGTGCTCTTCTACGGGAATGAGGCCACATTGCTGATCTTTGACACATTATTCTTTTGTGTTGTGGACTTGGGATCTCAGAGCTTTGTGCTTGCGGCTGTGCTTACATATCTGCAGCAAATGGTTAGTATTTGCCATGTGTACAGAATGTTGTCTTTACTGTATTCTGACAGTACATACATTGAAAACTTGTTTCATGTATTCCAGGTATTTAGCTTCATCCGAAACACCTTTGGAAGAAAGAACCTTGCCAACAAAACCCTGGTGGATCAGAGATTCCTTATATAAATGTCTGCAGTGTGTCACTGTTGTTTTGTGGCATTTCTCACAAAAATGCCAAATGTTTACCGTTCACAGCTTGTGAATCTTTTTTTGTACTTTTAATTATCTTTATAATTTTTTCACCATGGTTTTGCTGCATATTTCTAAGGTGAATGTATATTTTTGGAAACATCTGTTTTTTACTGATTAAATTGTTTGCATATAAAGAGAATTTAGTGTTCACATACTATTTATTTATTATTTATCACCTTACCAAATTATTCAAAATTATATTTTGTATATAGATGCTATATTTTCATTGTGTGATTTCCAAGTAGTCAAACTAGATTACTATATAACTACTAAAACACACTGGGTACATTACACAAAGCGACTCTGACTGTATCGCTTTGAAATATCTAATTTCCAGAGGTCGTTATAACCTCAGCATTTAAATGCCCTCGTGCTTTTGGGTTGGACTTTATATGACGTCATCGCGTATGTAATCGTTCAGCCAATCGGGGTTCCCTTTGTGGCCCGGCGCTCAGGACTAATACAGACCGAAGGGTCGGCGTCAAGCCATGAACTTATCATCTGTCGGTTGAGGTAAGTTCGGAATTAACTCGTTTTTCGCAGTTTTTCCTCGCACAGGCTAGTATGTACTCACGTGGAGAAATGTTATACTCGTTGCAGAGATGTTTTATATAACCTAACCAGTTTGACGATAAATGGTGGGTGTAACCTGCATATAACTAGCTACAGTTAGCATGTAGTGGACTGCTTTACTTCTCTGACTGGCTCAGTTTTACATTACGAGTTTATATCTTTCATGACTTTTATACAGTTGCAGCCATTTTTCAGCTTCAACCAGCACTGAGACTGCTATTGAGTTGGTTTATATATATCTATACCAGGTTTGCAATTAGCTAGGAGATGCTAGTGATGTCAACAAACATGGCAACTTTCTCAGAAAGCTCAAATTTGAGACGGGCCCTTAGAGGTTGTGTGACTCAAACAATATGTGATTCAGGCGGCGTTTTTGGCTGAAACGCGAGCAGGGCCACCCTGGAGGACAATCTCACCCAAACGTTTGAATGACCTATTTATCTGCATGAGTTATTCACCACCCGTGCTTGGTGGTCAGTGTTATATAGAGGAAATTTATATATATATTTTTTTTAAAAGTTCAATAATTGTATATATCTGGAATTATCTGGAGGTACTCATTCATATTCTAGGTCAGTTGGCCATTACCAGTCATTACATTTCTGGAGAAACAAATGTCAGGGCTGAATTACTGGCCAAGCTATTTTTAACAGACTGTGCAGCAGCTGACCTATGGTTCAACCTTTTGCAACCCAAGTGGTGCTGTCTCTGTTTCAAAGCTTAAAATTTCAATGCAATAAATGTATCCTTTTTTTTTTTAAAGGTTGACGTTAGACTACCATTAATGTTGTGTTTTATAAGTCCGTCTACATTACCCTTATTTAAGATTATGAAAAATCAGCATTCATCAGTGACAAAAATCAGGCCCAAGTTTGGCCTGTCTGCATAGATTACACCTTGAGCAAGTACTTTTAAGCAAGGCGTGCATGCAAACTAAATGGAATATTCTGAGAAATTTGCCATAACAATTCTCTTGACATGCAAACAAACTCCATACCCTTGATTTTCTCTTCACTTCCTGTACCCTACCCCTGCCTGGAATTCCTGTTAAGACTGACCTCCAAGGACAGGAAAACCATTACTTTACTTGTTAGTGAAAGTACTTAAGTCAGAGGTATTTGGTAATATTTCTTGTAATATTTATTATATTAGTGTTTTTTTAAGTTCGGCTGCCTCAGACCACTAAACATAACTGGATGGGGACAAGTCTGATCTGATGTCAAATCTGCTAACTTAAATCCACAGTAGTACAGGTAACCGTGGGCCCGGTTCTAGTGGTTAATCAATAAACAGTTTAAATCTCTGATATGATCTGATCTAATTTGGCCACAAGCATATGTAACCCGCAGGCAAAGAATGTGAATGGTTGCAGCTGGGATCAGGTTTTTAAAAGACAAAGGACAAAGACTGGTCAGAATGCATAAACATTCACTTATGGTTTCAGGAATCTTTTGGTAAAGCTCTTGGTAGTTATTACCGGTTTATAAGAATGGGAAGTCTTTGTCACATAAGCTCAGTTTGTTTGTGCTGTGTTTGCTTAATGATGCATACAGAGAACCTCCTCTTCTCTGTAGATAAATTACTCTTTTTTCCAGCTGTTGCTTCCAGATTGCTGCACCTCTGAGACCAAAATGTCTTTTTCCAAAGGTGTGTACACAGTGGTGATTTGGTGTGCCAGCAATGCCTGTGACATCTCAGCTGCTCAGGGGTTTACCCCGTGTCAAGGTTTTTGCTTCCAGCCTGTTACCATGCCAACATCACCAGCCCCAGTTGGGTCCTATTACTCAATGCCATGTCTCAAAACAACCGTCCCACATGTGGCAGACACACAAGCCATCAAGAGGCTACCAGACATCTTCAGCTCTCCACAGTTACATCCTTACACCCCCCCAGGTGAACTCCATTCTTAAAGCCAACGAGTACAGCTTCAAGGTTTGTGGGTGTGTATGTTAAACATCCTGCCATCCATACGATACATCGACACGTTCATCCAACCAGTTGTTTATGATGCATTTCCCAGGTGCCCGAGTTTGATGGGAAAAATGTGTCGTCTGTGATGGGCTTTGAAAGCAATCAGCTTCCTGCCAATGCTCCCATTGAAGATCGGCGGAGCGCAGCTACGTGCCTGCAGACCCGAGGAATGCTGCTGGGTGTGTTTGATGGCCATGCCGGCTGTGCCTGTGCTCAGGTGAAGCTCCTACACTGACTGTCCTATGCAACTTTTATTGTTCTACTATTACACTTTTCAAGAAAAAATTTTAAGTTTGGTTTTACTCGCAGCTCTCTTAAGGCCGTGCTACAGCATCTTAACCTGCAAAATTGCTGAGCTTAATCTCTCTTAAAGGTTTAATAAATTGAGGATTTTATTCATTGGTAGATCCGATTGTACATGCTTGAGGCAGTTTTTTAGTTGGAAGACTGCACATCTGTCAACTCGTATTAAATTATTCCTTTCCTTTTTTTAACTTATGTACCTTCTGACAGTGACATAATCTTTTCAAACAAGCTTTTGTCTGTAATTCATCTCGCAGGCGCTGAGCGAAAGGTTGTTTTACTACATAGCAGTTTCTCTGCTTCCCCATAACACCCTGTGTGAGCTTGAGGCATCAGTGGAGTCTGGCAGGGCCCTCAGTCCCATCCTGCAGTGGCACAAACACCCCAATGACTACTTCAGCCGAGAGGCCCAAAACCTGTACTTTAGCAGTCTCCGAACATACTGGCAGGAATTAATAGACTTGACCAGGTGAGAAACTCACAACAAATTACACACAAACAACCCTTTTCCCCCGCTGCAGCTGGTTATCAGTACAGTAGAAAACAAAAAGTCTGCTGCATCTTTCAGTTAAGGCATTACTCTTTTCAATTATAAATGTAAAGGTTTGAACTAGAATGAATTCCCATTTTTTATGTTTTATATATCCCCAATAAGTTTTTTTTAGGTCTTAAAGTTGTTCAAAAAGCTTTTAGACTAACATCATATTAACATAACATAACATTACATGTTAAACTGTGGTATTATTCATTTCACAAGTCTAAGCCAAAATACAAAGCAGTGTGGAAAATCTTCGTACATCCCCTTGTTTCAGTAGTTTGTGCTCCCATATTTCATAGCAGTAGTGAGGGCTTTGTCTGTGATGTAATGAGCTGAGTTATTTTAGTCATTTTGATGTGAAAAAACTCTGATGCGCTCGTGTTTTCAGTGGGACTTTAGTTCATTAAGGCCTGTGGACATTCTTCTTGAAGTGTTTTTTCAGATTCAGCCTTACAAATCGAAGCTGCTCTTAGAGAGAAGAGTTTTCTCCTGGCAACTCTTCCACACAAGTTGTTCAGTATTTTTGTAATCGTACTGTCAGGAGCTTGACCATCAGTACACTAACTTAGAGGTGTAAAACTTTTGAGTGTTTACCGTGGGGGGAACTTATATGGGTGTTCACTCCCAGGTAGATGGACAACTGTCTTGAATGTTTTCTACTTAATGATGGTCTTTCTATTTGCAGAATAATGGACTCTAATATAGTTTTTAATAACCAGCAACTATGAATTCCCTTATATCATATTTGATGCGTTTCCTCCTTGGCACTGTTGTTACAAACACCCAAATTTTCCAAACTTCTTGTTTTATGGACGCACGTGCATCTGCTGTAGATCAGTTTAAAAAGTGTATTTGATCAGCAGCACCTGGACACTGCTTACTCTCTATTATATGTATTTCTATGCAAGCAGCAGGAGTGTACTTAGCCTTTCACACACTGCACCCTGATAAGGAAAAAAAGTCATTTTTAAAGGGCAAGGCTGTGTATTTTCCTAAACACACATTGTTCGTTGAAATTCACTCAGTTTATAAATGTGTTGTTTGAATTGTTAACTTGTAAATTAAAGATATAAAAAGCACATTTTTCTGTGTAGTCACTGGTTTGGTGAATTTTCAAACTGGACTTTCTGGTTTCTTGTACCTTGTAGCAACACCCCCAGACAACACTGGCCCATCTATTACTGGTTTCTGCTCGTGACTTCTGGTCTCATCTCTGCCATCCTCTTATATATCACTCTGTTTCTCCAGCCCAGGCGAGGTTCCAGACACCCGCGAGGCCTTGCTAAACGCCTTCAAGAGGCTGGACAATGACATTTCCCTGGAAGCTCAGGTTAGAACTGTGTGGGAGATTAATGTGCAACACTGCTGCTGGTTGTTACTGAACAGAAGCAGTTTTTACACTGTAATAAAAGGGAAATATAGACTGAGCTTCCTGCTCTCTCTTCATGAGCAAGGCGCCGACTGACTGAAAATTGCAAGTCATGTCATCTGTGATGAGTGCCAGATCTGAGAGCTGCTTCAACCATTAAGAGATACTGAATATCACCATTAATCCAGGCCAGTAACGATAAGAATGTGAACATCCAAATTTACATTTGACGATTCAAGGAGAAGCTCAGATGGTATTTGATCTCGATGCAACTTAAACCTTGTGACATATCCTTTTTTGATGATTGCAGTGTTTTTTTTTCCCTTGCAGGTTGGAGACCCAAATTCCTATCTGCACTACTGGGTTCTGAGAGTGGCCTTTTCTGGAGCAACAGCCTGTGTGGCGCACATCGACGGGCCAGACCTGTATGAAGAATAAAAACATTATTGTATTTTAGCTAAACTGTTTGTTTAAAAGTGATTTTTCTCTGAAGTGATGTTTTTTAATTTATTTTTTTATCATCTCCATTCCTAAAGCTTTATAGCCAATGCAGGAGATGCTCGGGCAGTGCTGGGGGTGCAGGAGGAGGATGGTTCATTCAGCGTTCACACACTGTCTAATGACCACAGCGCCCAGAATGACAGTGAGGTTGCTCGGATACGGAGCGAGCATCCGCCGTCAGAAAGGAAGACGGTCATACGGCAGGTAGAGCTTCTACTAAGTGTGCGGTGTGGCTGTTGTTGGAGCATCTGTTAAAACCACTCCTCTGTGCATAGGATCGATTGCTCGGCCTTCTGATGCCTTTCCGTGCTTTCGGAGATGTGAAGTTCAAGTGGAGCATCGAGCTGCAGAAGCGTGTGCTGGAGTCTGGACCTGATCAGCTCCATGAAAACGAGCACACAAAGTTCATCCCTCCCAACTACCACACGCCCCCATACCTGACCGCTGAGCCTGAGATCACGTACCACAAACTGCGGCCGCAGGATCGCTTCTTGGTGAGAGAACAAGCAAAGTCGCAGTTTTTATTCTTACATATTCAGATTTTTTGTTATTATTACCTCCGTCAGGGCAGCTTGACTCACGGTATGGAAGATTTTTATTAACTTTTCAGGAAATCTCAGAAATGAAATAAAGAAGAAGTGATCAGATTCTGGGAGTGATTCGAATCACTGACTGGATCCAGTTGGTTTTTTTTCCAAAGGATTCCTTTTAAGTTCAAGTTTCTAACCCAAAGTAAGATTTAACTTGACCAACTTAGCTTTTTTAGCCAAATTTCTGTCACAGTTTGTCAAGGCTTTCATTGGTAATTTGCTCGATTTGTACTAAGAGAGATAATGTTTCATCTCAGTCAAACTACGCATTTCTTTGTGGTTACGGTTTCCAAACACAGACTTTAAACTTGGGGATGTTCTCCATGTTTGAGTTAATATGAGTACACCACTGTTCAGAAAAGATGTCAGATGCAAGAAAAACACTTTATTTACAAATTATGTCTTCAGACAGTAGTTTCTAAAGCATAATGAAGGTTTGTGGCAAAAACAGACTGAAGGCTATAGACAGCAGATTGAGTTAATCACTGTGTTTTTATGGGCCTTACAACCATGTGCTTTCATTGGCTCCTGTCCATATAGTTAAATGTTGCAGCCTTAAATGAGAACAGTAAACTAAAAACAAAACGTGAAGTCACAGACACAAGGCTGACTGCAGAGAAACACACTTATGCTTTATAAAATCTATTATTAGATATTATGTATAGTGTTCAGTTTAAGATAAGCTCCTATAATTATAGTCTCTGCCAGTATAAATGGTACTCATTAACTATATGTTCAAACCACTAAATATGTGAAATGTTAGAGACCTGAAATCCTTGATATTTATACCCATTACAAAATACTTAAATGAAAGTAGGACACACGTGGATGTTTTGTCTGACTTTTTTGATGGAAAATGTTAATGCACTAACAGCTGCCACCAGATGACTTCATGAGTCACTGCTAATTAGCTCTTAAAACTGATGTATGAGCTCTTTATTCTGATGTTTGTACCATTGTGCTCATCCATCAAAGGCCGTCCTCCACTGGTGATGAGTATAATGGAAAGTGAAAAATGAAACATCTTGTATTCAAAAGTGAAAATGGATTATGCCATTTAAAAAAAATAACAACAAAATAGGTCCATTGCAGGAAAACAAAGATCTTTTTGGAGAGGGATTATGAGCTTTTAGGCTCTTTTTTTTTAAATTTATTTTTCATATTGAAAATGGATGTGACATTTTC
>JBBDHI010000006.1:13580190-13592347 GCA_037177115.1 Craterocephalus stercusmuscarum | reverse complement strand
AAAATGGATGTGACATTTTCAAACAAAGTTTGTGTTTGCAAGGAGGAAAAAAAGTTGTTCATTCTGTTTTCAATTATTCCACATCAGTCTCATGTGTTTTGTAATGGATTTTGATTCCTGGTGAGGTTTAATGTTTGCTTATGCAATGGACATCTTACCATCATCACTATTCCTTGTTGGCAGGTGATTGGCTCTGACGGCCTCTGGGAGACCCTCCACAGACAGGAAGTGGTTCGGATTGTTGGCGAATATCTAACTGGAGTCCATCAGCGTCAGCCGCTCAAAGTCGGAGGCTACAAAGTCACTTTGGGACAAATGCAGGGTCTGCTTGAAGAGAGGAAGGCTCGCATGTCTTCCGCGTTTGAGGATCAGAACTCAGCGACACACCTCATGCGTCATGCCGTGGGAAACAACGAGTTTGGCACGGTTGACCACGAGAGGCTGTCGAAAATGCTGTCGCTACCCGAAGAGCTGGCTCGCATGTATCGAGATGACATCACCATCATCATCACTCAGTTTAACCCTCATGTGATCGGAGCACAGAGACAGAAAGAGCAATCCTGAGCTGTTCAGAAGCCGTTCACAGCTCAAACACACACAAACACACTTTTACAACCGTGTACTGTAGATTTTAAACTGCAGCACATTGAGAGGACAAATGGCCATATGAAATATTTGTCCTGCAGTTTTAAACCTATTTATGTAAAGAACTTCTATGTTTGTATGACATGCAACACAGTCTGTTTCTGTTTTCTGACGAGGTTTGAAGATCTGTTATAAAGTGGATCTAAATCTCCTAAGCAAAATTATATTTATGCAGCCAAGTTTGGCCAGCATCTTTTTTCTTACTCGCCTTTCTGTTTAGGTGATGCCACGCTGGTGCAGACTAATTTTTGTGCCAAAACACGTTCGGCCACGCTTCGCACTGAAAAGCTCAGCAGGGTTGAAATCACAGTAATCTCCACGGAGAATGAAAGTGCAACTTATTGTGTAAGGAGGCCTTGCTCGACAGGTCTGAGGATTGTAACTGTGCTGCACTCTGCTTATGTTTGTATCATTCGCATCCACATATTCACTTTATAGATCACTGCAAAAGGACTGTTACTATGTTATCTGTTGCAGTTATGTGTCATTGAGATGTCTTAGTATATGCAGAACAGCTGATTCTGTATTGACATGATGTCTGTGGTCTGTGTGCTCCACCATGCTGGAGAGAAATGAAAACATTACGATTAGATTTAATTGCATTTTTAAGGTTTGATGTGTTTTAATTTGAATGAGGGGTCTTCTGATGTAGATGATGTGGATACTTTGTGGTATCTGAATCTGATGGGTCATGAGGGTAGGGAGTCAATAGATCATTTTGTTACACAAAAAGATGTGTGAGGGTAAAAATGTTGTTTCAGCATGTAATAGGTTAACATTAGAGGTCAATAGCAGATTTTCCTTCATTTTGAATCGTCTCAAGCCAGAGATCTCCAGAATTGCCAAGTCATTGTTTTCATCTTAAATCTGGCACATTGTAGCACAAAACGGAGACCCAAGTACCGTTTTACTGCATGTTGTTAAATAAAGACATGACATCACATGATTACTGTGTCTTGTCAAGAATAAGCACCAATCATCCAAAAGTAAACACTATTTTAACAGTGTCTGTTAATGAGTCTTTAAGCAGACACCAACCACAGCTTCTTTTCTAAACAATGTGGGGTGAAAAGAGACACACTTGTTTTTCTGACAGGTCATTAGCTGTGTGGTTGAATGTTTGTTTTGGCTTTGTAGTGTTGTTATTCACACCAGTGGTAAAGCAGAACTCCTGATTCTCTCCAGTTACTGATGAATCACAGACTCGTGGCTGCCGGTTATTAAAGTATATCAAAGTCCCACTGAATGAGCATCAGAAAGAGGCGGGTTTAACATTTAATATTTATTCAGCTTTAACTGTATGCTACACATCTCCTCTGCTGTATTTATAAAGTGTAACTGTAGTGGGTTAAGTTTTGTATATGGAATAAAACATAGAAAACACACGTGGTGCTATTTTTTTGTGTTAGTGATGATGGAAACAGGCTGACCAGCAGGGAAATGTCCTTCTGCTGCTCCCCTGAATAAAACAGGAAATCCAGTTTGTCTACAAACATCTGAAGATCAGGGCGTCTTGTCTCAGTTTACATCCGTGGAGTCACTACCGCTCTACTCAACATGGTGGCAGACGTCACTGGGCTGGATATTATAAAGTAGAGATACTGCATGTTTTTCTGAAAGCTTTACCTTGTCAGAGTAGTTGGATAGTGACCATAGGGTCTCTGTCAACTCTAGATGGCGCTGCAGCACCAGATCAAGAGTCAAATTGAAGATGACATTTCTGTTGAACTACATTTAAAGGGTGACCATCTTTTGTATCAGTTTTCTTTAAATGAATAACTTTTTATATAAAAGAAGAATCTATCATTTCTTTTGTAAGATTTCTGTGAATGGTGTTTTTTTTTGGGTTTGGTAACTTTCATATTAGCATGACCATATTTTAAATTGTTTTAAACCCTGTTTTTGTCTATTCACCAAATGTTCTTTATTGTTTTCACACAAACATTAACATTTTAAGCACCAACTATAAAGGAGTCGTTTTTGTTTGTCCAAGCAGTTCATGATTTGTTTAATCTGTATCTACATCTTTTTTTTTTTTGGAAAATATTTTTTTTATTATTATTTTGACATACAGTCAAACAGTCCAAGAATGAGGCCGGGTGAACTGGATTGTTTAGAAGATACTGACTCATTTTAGTGGAAAAAAACACCTCTGCATATTTCTTTTAATGTGCCTCATTTCTACAGAAGTACTGACATTTTTCCATGACGTTGTTCCATATTTCCCCATGGAGTAATCGTTCTTCTTTGGAAATGAATGTAGGATAAGTTGCTTAAATCATCACACCTAATAAAAATGGTTCATGGAACCGCACACGTGCTTTCAATAGCTTTATAATATCTATCTTATTCAGCTCAAAAATGACATATTTTTGAACAGCAGGGATATTAGGTGCCTTTATCAGCTGGCCTGTCATCAGTCAGGCCTCAGCTTTCATGTACAGCAGTCATCCGATCAGCCATGCAGCTTTTAAAAAAATATCTAATAAATATTTAATCAGTTTGAAGTAGGGATGAAACGATTCACTCAAGCCCCGATTTGATTCTCGATTTTAAGTTGTCGATTTACATTTTTTGAGATATTTTTCCAAGCTAATTTAAGTTCTTTTATGGCCACATGAATGGTCTTTTCTTTATATTTGCCTTTTTCTCCCTTGTTTAAAACTGTGACCTACTGTTGCCTGCTGTACTAACAAAACTTAACACTGAACAAATAATTATTATACATATGGAAATCATCATAAATCTTTTTATGAACAAAAGTTTTGTTTTGAATGTCATCTGTATTGACTGCATTGATGCATTGCATGCAAACTTCCCTTTTTTTACATTTAAACCAGTTGGAATCGATTTTAAATCGATATTCAATGCATCGTTACATCCCTAGTTTGAAGTGTTTGAAGGTCGTTTCACTGAGTTGAAATGGCTTTCATACACTATCATCCTGTTATCTGACCTAAGTGTCATCAAACTGTTTGATTGATGGAATGATTAAAACTTACAAAGTTTCAGTCACTGTAGATGATGTCTGCTGTCTCCCGTGGCCCGTTATCTAACATCACCACCTATATGAATCATCACAGTGGAAATGTGCTTGTTTTGTGTTTCCTTGGACATGCACCATTCAAAAGTTATGTAACTTACTGAAACATCATATTGCCTCAGCTAAGGTGCAGAGGTTTTGTTTTCGACATGTGCTTGTCTGTCTGTCTGGATTTTTATGAGATTTTCAGGAAAGGTCAGGTTATTTTTTTTCTTTTGGGTTTTTTCTCTGATCCTACAAGTGCTTTTAGCTTCTTATGAGACAAGATGATGATGTGTCTGTCTGAACTGTAATTTGCTCTGCTTTACATTATATTGCTTTAAAGGGATACCATGTACCTTTTGGTCATTTGTAACTTCCCCCAAAATTCAACAGTCTTTCTCTTTCTAGCTTCCTCAGACACTATTTACAAACTTCGGAAGAGAAGGAAGCGAAGAAGCACAACGCAGAGCCCTCTGCAATCATAGAGGGGAGCCGTAAAGCAAAGCGCTCCTTTTTCAACCTTCCCACTTTGTTTTCTATCACGCCAAATTTTAGAGACAGCTGACTCCTGAAAGGAATTTAATTTTACTTTCAACCTTCTCCTGTTACTTAAACTCTATGGAAATGTTTCCCTTCTTTGCGTTTTGGGTCACTTCTGTGTTTATTCATTTTTACATCTTGAAAAAGTTTTTTGAAACCCGTTTATTCTATATTTTAAGCTTTCTATGGACGTAAATGACGGAGTTTAAACCAGCAAACAATCAGCAGAGCAGTATTGATTGTGAGGGTCAATATTGCACTTCTATATTAGGACAAAAGGCCTCTGTAGCACAGTGGTGATGAAACGACTGGGATAAAAACAACCGTCCGTGTGTGCGGTGATGGTGAGGCTTGATATCCAGAGGTTGTCATCCGTCTTATAGTTTACTCCCTCTGTCCACCTCCTCTCCGATATTCCTCCACCTTTCAACTTCTCCACCACCTCCGTAGCACTTTGACAACTTTGTGTGTGTGCTGTTGTGGAAAGCGTTGCTGGGATACAGATACAGATGGAGAGCAGACATAAACAGTGGAGAGGCTCCTTGTTGAGCAGGTCATTATGAGGCTGGAGTTCAGCCCACTCCTTTGCCTCTGACATCTTTCTCCGCTCAGCTTTTGGAAGCAGCAGCAGGCTGCGTCTGTCGTGACCCATCCCCGACCGCACAGGAAACTCACAAACGTGACACGGACCGGAGGGATGTATGTTGGAGGCATCACATGTGGCCCCCCCACATCCACTCACACATGCATGTGTGTGTTTTTTGAGTATTTTCTTTTTACTTGTTGAGGTCTCTTTGTGCAGCATAAAAGCCCATAATCACGCCATCCTCCTTTCAACCCCATCTGTGGCCCGTCTCCCACTGTCAAAGAGATGAGTCAGAGCATCACTCTGTGCGGTGACAGACCAGCAGGAAGGAGGAGAGGGTGGGCCGCAACAAAACTGACTATAAATGCAGAGTAAACGCTAAACTGAAGAAATTGAAATGAAGTTGTGTGTATCAAGGTGGAAAGGAGACGCTGGCATCTTATGTTACCCATCACCTGCAGTGCCACGGGGTTCGCCCGGATATGTTCAAGCACCAAATAACAGACATGCAATCATAAACCAACAATGATTCCCGCTTTCTTTGTTTATTGGGAAGCAGAGCGATGACAGCTCTTTAAAAAAACAAAAACAAAAAAAACAAGAAACAGAAATTATTGTTCATTGGGATGTGTTGAGCATCAGCATGAGAGCTGATAACACAGCAGCTGGAGTCTAACAATAACATTTTAACATATTAATTCATTAAGTTGTGCAAATGCTTGTCTGGCAGGTAAATACCTTCCAAGTTAATTAGCTATGCACAGCACCTATTAATCACACTCAAATCCCAGAAATATAATAAAGTAAATATGTGTATAATTTGAGTTTAAGGCACTTTTAAAGGGTCTATTCATGATTTTTTTTTGTAACTTCATTAGTTTGACTGCCACAGTGGTATATGATCAAAGTATAAAGGGACTTTAAAAATACTGGAGGGTGTGATGGCTAAATTACATCAACACTCTGCTCAGACTGTGAAAAGGCACCTTAAAAACCATGGGATAAATATCTGGTAAAGGTTTGGTGAAAGCATGTTCTCACAAACACAAAAAGACCTGTTTAGGACACTGAACCATATCAAAGGTGTAATAACAGAGGATGTTTATATGGTACATAACCTGCAAAGCCCCGTGGGCCTAATTTGTGATATAAGTGAATATAAATAAAACCTCAAATATTTCTCTAATTGTGTGATAAGGCGTTCCGCTCCTCCTCCTCACCCAGGCCTTTTTTCTTGCCTTTTTTACTTGAGCGCTTGATCACTATGATGAAGACGAGAGCTGCAACAAGAGGAGACGGAACGCAGACGTCATGCAGCGAAGGTAGACATGCAACCAGCAGCATAACAGGAAACAATAACATTTTTGTATGGATCAACACAAAAATGTTGCTTTTTACCAGATGTTAGAGTTTACATCGTGTTTTTCAGACTTACCGCAGAATCCCAGAACGCCTGCCAGGATTCCAATGGTGCCTCCCAATCCCAGTTTGAACGACGATCCATGTGGAGGATCGTAGCAGTAGCCCAGCTCTGTGCAGTTGCATACTCTCACTATGCAGAGGGGAGACAAGCAGGATGTAGGGTGGGTTATGAAGAGGGAAACTAGAAAATATTAATGCAGCCAGCAGCAGGTTGCAGCAACCTTTTCCATCATCTGAAGTTGTGTCCCAGGCACGTACAGGACGGTTAGTCAATACATTTGTCCTCTATTTGATCAGTTGATCGTTCCTAAACTCCTGGGTCAAATGTCTGCCTCCTAGCTGCACTGTAAGGGATGTATTTATGTGGCTGTATATCTAAATTTAATAACTAACTCACCCTTAAATTCCTGTGTGACTCCTACACCTTTATTGTCTTCAATGTTGATGTGAAGAGAAAAGATTCGGTCTTCAACTGGTCTTTTCTTCAGGCGCAGTTCAGCCGTTGTATCTGCACGACACATAAACAGAAAATGTACAAATCTGAATCATAGAAATTCCCATCCTGCCTCCTCAGCTTTTCTTTTTTTCTTGCCTCTAGATAACATTTTAAAGCGTACCATCAAGTTTGCGCAGCTCCCAGTTGGGGGATTTGGCTCTTTTGTCGAAGGTGAACGTGAACGGTTCGGAGAAGGGGTAGCTGTCTTTATCCTCAGCTTTGACGATGACGGGTTTGAGGTCCTTCGTGCAGATGAAAGCCTGCGTCTCAGTCAGTCTGGGGTAGTCATCGTTGACGTCCAGCAGCTGCACATGGAGGACGCGCTCAGAGGACTTCTGAGGGTTTTCTTTAAAGGGAAATAAGAGTGCATGAAAAACAGAATCGCTACCATTTTCTGAAAGATATTTTTATGTCTCGGGTTACACTGAAGTGTTTTTGTGTGACTGTTCCTTTTCTCACCCTTCTCAAAGGCAGTAATAGTGACTTCGAAAGTCTCCAGCGTCTCTCTGTCCAGTTTTGCTTTGGTCTTGATCTGTCCTGTTGAATCATCGATCTCCAGCCAACCTTGCTTGTCACCATCCAACTTAAAGCTGCACAATATAAAATGTCATCAGCCATCAATGCTGACTCACATATTAAACAGAAGTCAACCTCGTGTCGGCACAGATGTGACCAGTGAAAACAAATCAATAAGTTGTTCTGTCTGTGTGTGACGTTCCCATCAGATGAAACTCCAAACCAACAGCCTGCAGTTCTCAGTGGGTCGGTGTCTTTAGTAACATACAAAAGTACTTGTTGAGTTTTTTCATTGTGTCAGTTATAGTGTTAAACTGTACTTGAGTGTTTTGTCAGATAAATGTGGACTTTCCAGGCTGAGTCAAGTGAAGACAAAGTGTGTAGACTGCATTAATCAAAACCGACATCACCAATCTCCACTTGCAAACCTTTTTTATTTCTATTCTCCTATGTTTTTTCAAACCATATTCTTGCTTTCTCACATCCAATCACAACATCTGCATGGTCTGCAGAGACGTTTCAACTTTCATTTAAAGGCTAGCTGCAAAGAAACCGGTTCTCTTAAACTGAAACACCAAACAGTTGGATTGTGTTAGACTGTCTGTTCCAACCCACAGAGCAGATCTGAGACTCTGTGGGGGACTTTCCTGGCTTAGTTTCTATCATTCCTCATGAACTGTAGGTTTACAGCATGACTCATCCTTATGCTTAAGACATCTACAGTCTATCATCTTAACACTAACAAAAAGTCTTGCTTCTCCTCTTTCTTTTGGATCACAAAGCAGCTTCTTTGTAGTTCATGTTTCAGCCATTTCACTTTTTTTATTTACCTAGATTATATTCAACTTTCTGTTCTATTCTACAACCATTTAGCAGATGCTTTTCTCCAAAGCGATTTACTACTGCGAGAGAGATCAACACAAGCAAGAAATCAAACATGACTCTGCCAGTCAGACTGCTGTGCATCCAGTTTCACACAGGTGTAGTGCTAGATGTATTAATTGATTTGCTTCCTCTGCTATGGTGAACGTGGTTTTCAGCTCAAATGTAAAAGAATAAAAAACAAAACAAAAGGATAAAAGCAGGGTTGATGCGTTTTTGCAGCTAGTGGTTTTTATAAGGATGTGATGACACTAAAAAGATTCTAAAGCACCATCACAGCAAGATCTTCCCTGCACCATACTTCACTTTGTTTCCAAAGTTTGTCTCTATTACTTGATGTAGTGATGCTTACAAAGTCTGCTGCTGTGTATTTTACCCGATCTCTTTCCCTTCTGGGTCCTTTGCTTCCACCGTGAGAAGCACTGATCCCTTGGTGGTGTTTTCAGGAACCGTCACATCCAGGATGTCCAGGCTAAACTCTGGGTCCTCGTCCACATCGGTCACAGACAACGAGACCACAGCGGTGGAATCGCTGCCATACTCAAGACCTGTCATCAGTGGCTCTGGGTTGCGAGCGTCGATCTGGAGGTTGTAGGTAGAAGAGGACTCAAAGTCCAGAGGCTGTTGAGATGGAGAAGATCAGTGGTATCAGTTCAGAATGACTAAATCCAGGTTAAAGAATCAGTTCCTTATAACAGGACTCACAACTGCAGATTCTCTTTGTGAAAAACAGACATCATTTTGCAAAACATGTTTAATAATCTCAAGAGAAAAATAAACAACTATTATAAGTGATTAATCTGACATTCCCTGCTTTATGATTATTCTTACAAGTCAGGGGAACTATACTATCTGTTTTCTCACATTTTGTCTTTCTATTAATCTAAAATTCTTTCAGAATGATAATAATTAATTAACAATTAATAAAATATAGGAAGTAAATCCAATACACGCATTCATGATATACAAATTCATGAAAGGAATACACTTTGAGAGATTAAATGAGATATTTTAAGAGAGTTAACACTGGAAGAGGTGTGACCTTGGCTACAACCAGATGACCGACACCTTTGCCGTCAGTTTCCACAGTGAAGACTTCGTCATCGTTGCCTGCAGAGATGTGGAATTCAATAAGCGAGCTGCCGCTGTCTGGGTCATCAGCGTCGGATGCTCGGATGGTCAGCACTGTGTGTCCCACAGGAGTGTCCTCTGTCAGAGAGAGGCTGCCATACTGCACAACACACACACAGCATGAGTATGATGGAAACAGCAAGACAAACATGAGCTGTGATTCACACACTTACATCATTCCTCTCAAACAGGGGCATCTCATTGTTGACATCGATGACTTTGACGACCACTTTACAGACCGTGCTGAATTCTATAAACCAAAACACATAAGTATCACATTCTGGAGGGAAAACTGACTGAACTCTACAACACATGTGTTTGCATACATTACGTGTGTTTTACCTGAGTCACTAACTCTGACATTGAGGTTGAAGAGCCGCTGCTCTTTCCGCTGAAGCACGCGCAGCACCTGAATTTTTCCGGAGGCCTCATCAATGGAGAAGGTGTTGGGTTCAGTGGATGGGTCTTGTGACACAATGGTGTACATCAGCTGAGAATTCAATGTTCCCTCTTTGTCGTTGTCTGTGGCCACCAGCGTTCCTGCCTCGCTGCCTGGAACAGAAAGAGAAGATGAGAAACTTCACATTTATTCTGAAAGAAAACGGCTCAAATTGCTTACAGCTCTAAAACTGCTTTTGGAGAACATTTATTGAACATCTGTAGTTTCAGTGATCCAAACCCACATCACCTGTTAGAATAAATGTGGTTGGGTTTTAAGATTCACTTTTTCCTGAAGAAGTATCTCCGTGTTTTCCAATAAGGTCAAGGAAAAACTACTACCTACTTCCGTTTGGATATTTATAACATGTTACTGTAGTAAAGGATGAAAATCTTGGAATAAAATAAATTATAGTTTTAATGTGAACCCAGAGGTAACCCTTTATAATAGATACTAGCAAGAAGTATCGCTAACATAACATCTTTTTATTATTATTCATTTATAAATCCAGATGAATTTGTGATGAATTACATAACAGAATAAGAGCCGCTTCATAAATATTTCTTATTCTTTCCACTTACTAAAGAACCTTTTCATAGTTTTTTTATTATGTCCTTTCAAATGAAAACTGTAAATAGATTTAGATTGTAAATAGATTTACACAAAATACAAAGCTCCAACCAAATAAAGGAGGCAAAATTGAGATGGAGAAAAAAAACAGCACATGTAGCTCCCTATGCTTTGATAGGGTTATGTAATAATCACGCAGACATCTTACCTTCAGGCTCACCCTCCTGTATTTCAAACACACTCTCCTCTTCCTCACACTTTGGTTTGTTGTCATTCTCGTCGCCCACCAAGACCTGAATCTCCATCGGTGGATCCACCTCTTTGTCGTTGCTGTCCTTTGCAAACACAACCAGGATGTACTGAAAAGCAACAGAACAAATTATTCCTCATTTCTGCATGAAATATGTGAGAGGCTTTAAATGATCAACTGCTGTCTACATTACCATTTCCTTCTCCTCTCTGTCTAGCTCCTCCGTCACCAGTATTTCCCCATCCTCTGTGATGCTGAAGGGGAATCTGAGCAATCGCTCTTTCTGCACTAAGCTGTAGATGGCATCAGGGTCGTTAGACTGGACCTGGATGTAAAGACAGAGATGAGGAGAGCATGGTATGATGGTCAGATGCAGGATTAACAGTAGATATGAGTTTGGTAAGATTTCTGTTACTGGGGGATTAATGTCTCATCGTACCTTTGCAATGACCCGGGGGTAAGAATCCTTTAAGTTCTCTTGAATTGTGATGGGTCCAGGGTTGATCCACTGGTTCTGCTGCACAGCAATGTGTACTCTGGCATTGCCACTCAGTGAAGTCGCTAAAGCTCCTCCCAGGTCCTGCACACGCACAATCAGCGTGTAGTCTGGGTCCTCCAGTGGGTCCTTCTGCCGCCTCCTTATCTCTAACACCACAGGGGGAACGTACAGATTCTGTTAGACTTCCAATAAAAGCTTGTTTTTCAAGGAGAACATTACAAAATATTTTGCTTTCATTTTCCATAAAAAAAGTCTAACAGTGAAAATTTGAGCTGCTCTTTCAATCGAACTCATCAGCTCATCACACAGCAGGTCATACCACCAAGCTTTATCTCTCACAATGGTGTCTTCAGCGCTGCTTATCCACTTTAACTTCAGTCATCATTCAGGGTCAAGTGTTCAAACAAGACTTTCAGACTTTTAAGGGTTCTTTTTTAAATTTATATGAGTGACTTTGCAACGTGGCCTGATAAATTTGTATTTTTCTTTTGCTTTATTTTGTTATTATTCATATTTCCTCTTTAGACGTTTCTGAGAAATACAACATTTTTTACTCTCAACAAGTTTGGGAGTACGACTTTGACATTAGTATTGATGAATTCCTAGTGCAGAAAGCTGGGGCCGTGCTGTTACTACTTCTCTCTGCAACATCATTTATTCACTTGAGCCCTGCGTGTTGGAATATAGCATCTGGTATGAAGAATAAACTGAATTGTTGCACATTTTCTCTCTGCAGTAAGTTAAAATCAAGATTCGACCAGTACTGTGGACTAACTGTGATTTTTTTGTCTGTGTTTCAATAGACTTTGGTGCTTTGTGTCTTCTTTTAAGTTTATTTTTTAGTTTTTTTTGTGTGCCGTGGAGATAAAACACAAGAAACTATTAAAGTCATAATCTTTGCTGCTTCTGGATCAAAGATGCTGTAGGCTACCAACTAAGAGGTTTAAGAGGTCATAATAAGTACATTTAATGTTAGCTTCACTTTAATCTGGGAACTCTATTTAAAACAAACCAGATCTATGTTTCTGTCTCTCATATTACTTGGTTTGCCAAACTGTTATTAGTTTTTTAAAACTTCCTTATATCTGTTTGTGAAAATAGCTTTTTTTCATTATTCATTTCTATGATGAAGGGGTATTGTATTACACTTTTTTAT
>JBBDHI010000006.1:13555140-13576047 GCA_037177115.1 Craterocephalus stercusmuscarum | reverse complement strand
CTTATCTAAAATAATCGAACTCAGAATGTGCATGCTTAATTAAAATCTCTTTCAACATGTAAATGTTGTCTTTGCACCAATTGTAGTAAAATACTTTTGATATTACTTGATCTCACTGTATTTTTCCACCTGTGCTGCCATGTGTGTCGTACCTTGTACACTGGGTAGGGCACTGGTGTCCCTTCAGGCACATCTAGAGCTATGTCCTCGAACGGGCCCTTCTTCTCTTCCAGATCCTTCCCACCGGCCTGCCATGGCACAGAGACGCAGGTCAAATGGCATTGAATACAGTACGGGCGGATGTGAAACTGAACATTTCACACTCATGCTGCTGTTCTGTGTCGTAACGTGAGTCTAGTCGAGCATTAAGGGCAGTTATTTATTAAACAAAAATGACATGACAGCACCTGGGTTCCTATATTCCTCCTGAGGATGAGAGAGCAAAGTCTACAGACAGACAGCTAACACTCCGTTTAGCAACACATCTGCAGTCCATCTCAGTGATATGAATAAGTAACCAAAGGTTTCGCTTCAAACACTTCCAGATATTTATCAGCTTTTCTTCTCGCATGCTGCAAATGGTAATAGGATTAGCTTTTCCAGCACATCCGATTATTGAATTTAAACATTAACACGCACTGAGAGCCTCACAGATCTTTTAACAGGTTCCTGCGTTTGAGTATTAATGATGAATATGTATTGAGGGACAGCAGTAGCAGTTGGCGGTGCTATGTACTCACAATGCTGAGGAGGAATGGGAGCAACAACAGATGCACCACGGGTGTCATTATCACAGCCTGCGAATGAGGAGGAAGAGGAGGAGATGTGGGAGATAAGATGAAGGCAAAATGTTGGAAGTTGAAGAGGCAGAGGTGACATAATGAGGAGGATTTCATGCATTTTAATATCATTAATTCAGAAGATTTAAACCCAGCGTGCCTCGGTGCACAACGTGGTGTAGATTCATGAAGATAACTAATTCACGTGTGCACATTATCTCTCTTAAACGCATACTTTGAGCTGCATGGGAACTTAAAGTGCCCATGTGTGTGACTCCACCTTCACAGCCAGGTGAAGCGGTGACCTGAGTGTACAGGAACAACGCTTTCTGTAAGTCAGGCCCGGGTGGGCGTAAATATGACGCAAAGGTCATTACAAAGTTTGTAACCCTGAAGACTTTATAGGTCTGGTTTTGACTCTCAGTGAGTCCTCTGAGAGAAGTTTTTAGCATTCATGAACAAAAACCACATCTCTTTTTGATTTACAACATCTATTAAAAATATTTGCGTTGCAGTTCATGACACATAGAAAAAAAGCTAGAAACTATGTGACAGCCTGATGAATAACCAGCATTAATGAAAATGAACACTGCTCTGAACAGAAAAAAACATGGCTGCAAAATGTGTCTGGCATTAAATTAGACAAATATTACATTTGATTAAACAAAATATGAAGGGGTCGCCACAGTTAGCAGCGTGTAAGGCGAGTGAAAAAGGTGAGTGAAGTCAAGTGGCTCAGTGAAGGTGACATTGAGTCGTAGCTAATGACCTTTTTCGTTGCACAGCGCAATATCTCCAACACTGACAAACATCTTATTGCAAATAAATCTTTTGTTACCCAAACTTTATTCCTCTTTATCACAAAGTTGAAACCTATGCCTGCCGATTAGAAAACATTTACCCATCAAGTCATTCACTGGTTTACTATTTTTCTTACCTTCATCTACACTGATTTAACTAGATCTGAGCAGGGGAACTACTCTTTGCGCATGTTTAATACTAAATTCACAGTTCCAGGCCCCTTCTTTAGCCTTTCTGAACAATGACTGAATGACCTCTGTCAACATGAATTTCAGCAACTATGACAATAAATTTGGTCCTGTGTGAATAACTACCAGATGTCTTAAATAAAAAGGCCGGTAAGAAGCAGAGGGCAGAATCTGCCAACGCCTTGTTCTACTGTAGGCCCTGCCAAAGTCAAGTCAAGATCACAGCACTCCTGCAATAACCTAAAAACATCTGACACACAGTTCACAAAAACCAGCAATCATTCCTGTTTGTTTTTACGAAAACCCTCAAAATTATTCTCCTTAACCTCAACTGAGACGGGAGCGTGAGGCGACTTACCTTCCAGGAGAGATCGAGCGAGTCACTCGTCAGACCTCAGAGTGATCGGAGCGGCTTCACTCTGTTCTGGTCAAACTTTAACCAACTGTTAACTAGCAATGTTTTATTGGATCTAATGATTGTCTAATCACCCTGCCCTTTTGTCCAGCTGACCAATAAGGAAGCAGCTGACATGAGGGACAGAGACAGGAAGCGCAGGACAATGACATGTACAGTACCATAAAAGACACCTTTTCTGGACTATTATTAATCTCTGATTCTACATGAAAACTCAAATGGTTGTAGATTTTTACACTTTTAGAATCTATTAAATGGTATAATAAGGATATTTGTTGTGTTTATTAGGCAAATGGGTGAATTGTAAATAAAGAGAAGAACTAAAACAAAGGTGGTGAACCTGAGAGAATTTCTGCTGGATTCTGAAGCTCAGTGTTTAAGTTTCTAATATCCCTCCAGACTTCGACCTCTGCACCTCGGCCCTGCTTCCTGTCAAATTTTCCATTAGCAGCACCACTGATAAGGAGCTGTGTGCAGACAATGGGATGAACAGGCCGCGCTGATAGTGAACTGCTTCAGAAGAATGCAGTACTCCGAGGTCATCGGTGTGATTCAGCAGGTCAAGGCACGAATTAAACTGTTCAAACCGAAGTCCGGACTCCGGTTCATGACCGCAGCTGCCCATAAAGTCGTTCCTGTTGTTGGAAGCATAAGGTCTCTTAGAAACATCTTTAAAAATCCTAAAGAGAGGATGCACGCATTTGTTTTGTCCCTTGATCTTATAATCTTCCTGACCCCGCCGTGCAAACAGCCGGGATTATCTTCCATTTGCCTTGATGCATGTTACCACTCAGGGCTTTGCAGGCTGCGAGCTGCTTGCTAACAAAGAATTGTCTGAATCTGTAACTGTATGAAGCAGTCTGCGGGTGAGTCACCGTTTCACAGACTTGCTATTTAACCAGACCCTGTGACTGCAGCGCTGATGTTCAGTGGGTGAAGCCAGGATTTCAGACGGACGGGGCTCTGTTATGTAAAAGCGCGGGTCAGCACGCGGCTCTGTCTTGATCCTGTGTACTGGCCAGCCGACATCCTCACCAACATGCACCGACGCCATCTGCCTGCTTTCCCCGAATTCAACATACATACCACACACACACGCACACACAATTCATGGGCCCCTTTAAAGGTTACCGTGGCAACGCATTTTCTTGCATTTTACTGGAAAAGAAATTGAAATCGGTGAGTTAAGCTTGATGTTTGGTGTTTTTATGACCCAAATCTTTGATCTGTCTGAATGGTAAAATCTGTACCCACTCTGGGCTCTCTCTCTGTGACACACACACACACACACACACACACACAAAGGGACAAATTTTATCTTGTAAAGTTCAGCTTTACTCTTACAACCTGACTCATCTTTTATCGGCTTAGCTGTGTTGCTGTTGTTGTTTTTTTGTGACAAACATGAGTCATCCATTTTAATTCCTCATGATTGATGACAGAACAAAGGCCGACTATTCTGTCTTCAAATAATGGGACTTTATTTCATCAAGCAATGCTCAAATTACTTTAAAATACAAAAATACAGCACATTATCGACCCTCTTTTTGATTTACAATCAGTGTGAAATACAATACGCCATAAATAAAGTCAAAGTTAGGGTTTAATGAACATCACATAAGTCATCAAAGACATTTATCAATCAAAGCTTACAACCGGCAATATCAGCACTTAGGGGTGAAAAGCCAAAATATTCAGATTTGACCCCTAAAAATGGAGCGAAATCAAGAGGAAAGAGAGAAGAAAGGAGAAAAACAGTAAAATGAACAAAAATAAGGTCCCTTTCTCAGTTTCCATCAATGGATCTCAAGTCTCTCAGAAGAATGAAATGTTCAACATCTCTTCTGTATATCCAGGCCATCCAGTCTAGATTACGGCAGTATGATGGCTGTGTAACACCAGCCATACACATCAGCTGCGCTAAATGGAGGGTTCACAGTGAGGTCCAACCTGTAGCCCTGAAGAGGCAGGTTTCCCTCCATCCCTAGCCACAGATCCTGAACCTGTCACTTGCTCATCATCTCAGAGCCTTAGTGTAGTTTCTACAGCACAGACAGGTTGTGGCAGGACTTGGATTTTAGCCAGAAAGCCACGCTGGGATTGTTCTTTGCAACCATCTTGTCCAGGAAGCGCCTGGCCTTCATAGGCAGGCTCTCGCGGCGTCCATTACAGTGCAGGTGTTTGCGACGTTTGTTGTCCTCTTTGGAGTCTCTCCGAAGACGAAGCTGCCGCACGATGCCGTAGAAAGCCTCCCACACGTTGTGCTGCATGGCGGCAGACGTCTCGATGAATTTGCAGTCAAACACAGCGGCGCACGCGCGACCCTCTGAAACAAGATAATGAAGTCAGAGATGTTTGCGCTTACAATTAAGCCGGTTCATCAACAAAACACGCGCGAATGATTAGCTTACCACTTGTTGACACCTCTCTGCGCCGCACCAGGTCGCACTTGTTGCCCACCAGGATGATTGGGGTGTGCCGCGCAGGGCGGAAGCGACGCAGGTTTATCCGGAGCTCCGAAGCTCGCAGGAACGAGGCTCTGTCGGTGATGGAGTACAACAGCAGGTAGGCATCACCTGTCTGCATGCTGCCCTCCTGGGTCCACTCGTGGCCAGTCTGCAAAGCGCATATGTATGGTTAAACAGGGATGCAGAGCGCAGCATCCACAGAACGAGAACAGATGTTATGTTTCCCTCTTACCTCCGTATCCCACGTGTCCAGCACTGTTACAGCTGCGAGCTCTCCATCCACTTCGATTTCCTTTTCACACATTTCATCTGAAAATAAATATGGAACAAATGAGAATTCATACAACCGAACAAATATAAAAAATATTTTAAAAAATGAGGATCCATACAGCCGAACAAAGATAGAAATATTAAACAAATGAGAATTCATAAAGACAGGCAAACATTTAAAAATATGTTAATTTAGGTCATTTATAAAAATATTCTAAATGCTATAAGATTAGGACCAAGTAATCATTTTAGCTTCTTTTATAACTTACAATTTTAGCGCAACATGAGTTCCAGAAAGGTTTCAATCATCATTTTTTGCTCCTACCTCCGCACAGCTCGCAGTCATCGCTGTCCATGCTGTCCGCTGCACCGGCGAAGATGCTCGCAAACGCCGTCTTTCCAACCCCGTTGGCTCCCAGCAGAACCACCCTGTACGGGACCCCGGGATCCACCGTCTCCCCGGTGGAGTCGCTGGAAATGACAGAGTCTGAGGATGACCAGCTCCCGCGACTTCCCTCCGATGCCCCTGCGGAGCTCGCGCAGGACTTGGAGCGGGAGATGCACGCGGGGACGCGGGCAAAGAGGTTGTCCGGGAGGACGTGGCTGCCCGGGTCGCAGATGCTCCACCGGTGGAGCTCACTCTGCAGGCGGAGGCTGTGTCTGCGGACACTGGACAGCATGGTGCCGGTGATAGTTAGAATGTATATAGGTTTTATTTTAAAGGACAAAAAAGATAAGAAGTGTTTCCAGCTTTTAATGCAGGAAAAAAATTAAATATTCACTAAAAGTGGCTTTCACACCCTTTTGTGTCTCTTCAATGACTCCTTAAATCAGAAAGACACTTTCTTTCTCTAAATCCTATAAAGTCTGCAGTCAGTCGCCATGAAGCTGATCAAAAACTGCTCAAAATGTTTCTACGACAGACAGACTTCTTCCATCCAGCATTAAAAAAAACAAGCAGAGCCCGGGACTGGAGGAAAGATTTCTAAATCCACATCTGGAGTCTTGATCCGTGCGCGACCTCTTGTCTCCGTAATCTCGAGCAGAGCGCGTCTCCAAAGCTGTGATGGGGTTTCCCTGCAGGCTATATAGAGGGAAGACGGGCGGGGCAGAGAGAGAGGAAGGGTTTGTTTACTGTTTTGATTTATGCGCACATGGCAAAGCAATGGGCCACCCTTCTACCAGGAGAGACAGCGGAATTTTGGGCTTTAACTAACAATGACTTACATATTTTTTCCTAAGGCTGCATATTAACATGTCTGATTTTCATCAGGGGAGAAATACAACTTCTTTAAATTGCTTGATGTGTGAAGTTTCTGACAATGTGCCATATTTTAAACAATATATATTAAAATCCAAGTGTTTTTGACAGAAAATGCATTTTTTGCAGTTTGTTAGGATTTATCTTTTTCCACATGCAAGGCATCAACTCAAGTACAGCTATGATTCAAAAGTCGTGAAATGTTTTTGTGTGAGAGCACAAACAGGTTATCCTCTCTATGTTGGACCTGTCAGGGCCTGACATATGTCCATGGTAACCCCTTAATCTTTGGCTTGATAGCAAGAGTGGATTCTTTCTCATATTATCTGGATATAATCAGCAGGTATGGGTTTAATTTTATTATTTAAATTTAAAAAGGCCATCTACAGTGACTTGATCAGTTTCAGAGTCCTGATACTGAACTTTATGAACGGTAAGTTAATGTTGGGGCAACAGGCTGTTCATGTGCTTGAAAAGGGTTACGTCTACGTTACGTATGGTGTTACGTCTCCATATGTGGGTCCAAGATCTTCCGGTTTTATCAATACTTGGTTAAAGGCCATGGAGCCAAACAGATACTTTTTGAAAGAAGAAGAAAAATGATCAGCTGTGCTTTCTGTCTCCTGTAAAAAAATAAAAATAAAAAAAATAACTATTATCTAAACTGATGGCCAAGAATATGTAAATATTAGTCTTTTTAATGACATGAAAAATGAAAGCTTGTTATTTCTGCACTTTTAACTCTTAAACATGCATGTGCTGCATTCCCGATTTTGTTTTTATGATTGCTGCATGCTTATGATCATAAGCTTGTCATGAACCCAGTCACCACTGAGTGTATTCACACTGCTGTAGGCTTTATAAAAGGCCTTGAGAGATGCAGAGCACAAAAGCAAAGGAGGCAGTTGCAAAAGGAAAGACCTTGGTGTTTGTGTCTGCTGTTCTGACACAAACACCAAGGTAAGTTTCTGAAAAAGTCAATATCTTTAAAACATGACTATGCTAAATACTTTCCATTCCCTGTAAAACCAAACACCTTTTTCCTTTTAAACATATCAGTTAAATTTTCATGAATTGTTTCCCTGCATGTTTTAACAAGCAGCTGTTTAATTTAGACATCAACTTTTCCCCCTATAAATCTGCTAAAAAAACTGACAAGATGCATGCCGTGTGTATTTCCACCAGCACTCCCATCAGTTGAAAGCAAAAGGCACGTGTCAGGAGTTTCTAAAAGTCCAGGATTACTAACGAGAAGAAAACCCAGTAAGAAGTGAAGCGGATAAACAGATTATACACCATTAAAAACAACACACATACCGGGATGTGCTGCTCACCGCTGCCTGCTAAGATATTTTTGGAAGGTTTTATCCAGTAAGCAGCTATTGTTGCAGGATTTCTATTCATCTTTTAATCAGTTTTGTCTATTCAAGTTCTAGTTGCACAATATACAATTTATCATCATTGCTGTATCAACATACATATCAGCCATGTTTCAAATTACAATCAGTCACAATCAATATCACGGGACGTAGGACTACATTATATCAGGGTTGTATGTCATTCAGGAGGTTCAGCCTTGGCATGATATGTAAGAAAATACAAGGATGGATTGGTTTTAACACAGGTCATATCACCCTTGCAATATTCAATAATATTGTTTTCATTGTCCTGACCCAATTAAGATTAATGAATATAAATCCATAAGACATTTTCTGTTTATCGAGTCATGAAGAATTGAATGTTTTAGTCAAATATGATATTAGACTGAATAGCTGTTAATTAGTCATACCAGTCTGCAGAATCCTCCAAAAGACAAAAGGTGCAAACCCTGAGTGTTCCAGTCTGCAGCTGCTGCCATCACAAGTTATCCAACTCAGCCAGCCAATTAAAAAAATGCTGCTACTTTTTGTGCAGGTGAATAAAAATGATCATCATACACCTTTTAATGATCTCAAAAACTTGAAATAACACAGCTGCTCTTTGTGAAAGCCCTGTTTGATGCAGTTAATCTTACCAGCTGGTTAACTGATCACATTTACACAATAAAAGAAACCCACCTCTGTCTAGCAATGCAGTTCTTCACAGGACATAGTAACTGATCCACATCTCTTTTCTGGCTGTCCAACCTAGCAGATGATTAACAGTTATTACAACACAAGCCAAGGAAGAAATAAGTTATTCTCATTCCTCTTCATTGACCCGCAATAAGACATGAGGCCTTCACAGATGCCCAACATGAAGCCCGTCACATATTAAGGGGCAGAAAAGTTTTAAATGAACTTTAAAAAATATATATATCAACGAGGATGTAAGGTGCTACGACCTCCAGGAACATGTGGAAGATGTAATCATCTGTCGATCTTAGCCGTGTGAATGCTGCATTGAATAAAGGCGTGGGAGACGAGCTGAATGACAAGGTGTGGCACACAACTGATAACAGAGTTTTATTTCAAATAATCTACACACCCTGAATATACAACAGATTGACTTGGCTTTAACCCACGGGGTAGCGTCTGTAGAGTCTTAGCCAGAATTCGTCTTTACACATGTTCCCCACAGGAATAAGTAAATAAAAGCTTTAAAAAGAAGCTCAGTATCTAAGACTCAGATCTACCAGCATCACAATATGCTGAATTGAGAACTAGTAGCTATTTTGTGAATGAGCCATCTAACAAACACTGTACGCCCAGAGAGACCCTGCATAGCATCCCAGGTTCATTCAGCTTGTAAACAAGAGTGTACATCTGCATCTTAACAGTGAGAGAACAGCAGAGCACAAAGGGTTATTAGAGAAATTGTTAGATTATTTTTTTTTTTACTGTTGTTTTTCAAGACTTCTGCATCAGGCTGCAGCCTCATCTGTGGGACCTGCTGCTGTGTATTAGAGCTCTGATCTGATCTGCTTGACAGATGACAGAGCCACATTAAAATCCCTGTTAAGTGCTGGAGTGGGATGAGTGTCAGGAGGAGGGGATGGGTGCTCTGGCTGGCTGCAGACTGACAGGGGGATTTCTGATGGCTATAGACGGTAGCTGAATGCGAAGTGACCTCTTTTCCCCCTTTGCTAGTACAAAGCATTTAGCAAACGCCCAGGCAAAAACCACGTGTTCATATATGCAAAAGCAGTCTAAGCAGGATCTCATCCAATGTCCACTTTTACACAAAATAAAGTTCCAATATGGATTATTTGACGATAAGCCAACCGAGAGCTGAAATGAATGAACATGTTTGGATATGACGAAGCTGAAATTTAGTTTTAGGGAATGGATCTCTTTCTCAGAAATGGTCCGATAACAAGCGGCTTGTAATCCATTTCTTGCTGGGAAAGTTGCAGATAACTTGCGTATCAAGGGAGTGGCAAGGTGAGAAGGATATCATGATGTGGCTTCAGTCTTTTAGTTTTAGTTTTCATTTGCCTCTTTTGGATCTTATAAGCCATATTGTTGGGTCCAAAGTCATTGTCTTTGCCTCCCATCACTGCAAATCAAGTCTACTTAGTCTACTTAGAACTTGCTGCTTACTTAGAACAAACAGCATGTTGGATGATGTGACTTTTAAACAATTTGTATACATCACTTTTTATAATATACTTGTTTGATTTGTGAGCAGTATAAATACCTGTAACTGTATTAGGACAACTGCTCCGGTGTTAATGGAAGATGTGTTAACATGACTTCAATAAGAGAATAAATATTTAGAAATTGCACGGTGCTGCCGGGGATGATGACAGTCTCCTCCTTCGCTGCTTAATAAGCATCTCTAGCATCATCTCAGTTTAATGAAAAAAAAAAGGGGTAGTGTTTTGTCTGAACATCACACTCTGCATCCGGATCCAGCTGTATAAGCAAACATACAAACTGCATTTATCCATTGCATCTTCTCATAAGCTGATTCAGTCTTTTGTGAGCAGATACACTTATTAAACTTTTTCTTTGTAAAAAAAAATCCAACCATTAACTCTCTTTTTTATGCAGGGTCATTTGCTTTGCAGAGGTGATTGCTTATCTTACTTTGTCCGATTGAAGGATTTTTTCCCCCCTTTTTTGTTCTAAAAAAAAAAAAAACACCTTTTCTCCACTTCATGGCTGCTTTCAGTAAAATTAGGCTACTTTTTTGTTATCCGTTCATTGTCAGGTATAATTCTGCTGCAAACTGTGCCTTTGTATGCAAATAACTTACCTATAGTGTATCTGCCTCCATTCATGGCCAGATAATGGTGGAAATCCGGCTTCCACATACAGCAATTCATAAAGCAGAACCATAAGTACTCATTGTTTACAAATGGTAAAAGACCACATACACAGTTTTAACCATGAAACTACAGTTTTATCCTCCATCGTTGTACCTGCTGGTCACATACTGAAGCTCTGGAGTACTCTCTGCTGCATTGTGAGCACTTACAGCTTTATTGTGTGGAACTCTGTTTCAAAACAAAGGATATAACATTGTGAACCCAGTCGGGTTAATGCAAAAAGCCTGGCTGCACAGCCTTTGCAGTCCATTTAGATCCCTCACTGAGGTCCTGGGATCAGCATTGGATAGATAGGAAATAAAGCTCAAACCCTTTTCCTACTTAACTGTGGACTTTCCTCCCCTGCAGCAGTGGAAAGTCATTTATTCGACGCTTACTGCAGGTCTTAGAGCCGCAGAGCCGGAGCTGTATGTAGGAGCTTTACAGACACAAATTCCAGCCCATGCACACACCAGCACATGGACCCTGAGACCAGTAGAGTTGTGATTTAAATCAATAACCTGCTGGACTAGTCACACTCGTCTGCCAGGCACGTGTCCAATAACAACACAGAACTGCAACACAAAATCTGATCGCTGGGGATTAACAAACATCTTACAATGACAAATCCAAGCCAGGCCAGAGGCTGCAGCAAGCTGCTTGGTCACTGTTGCTAAGACAACATTGGTTTTGGTATCAAACAAATCTCTTTAGTATGAGGACCTTCTACCATTAAGAGTTCTTTCTTGACTAAATGCAGATTACTACTAAATGTACGAACATATTTTGTAACCGATTTATTCCTGTGGATGAACTCTGGATTTTCTGGGTGAGTCACAGAAGTTTAGATGCTCAACTAAAGGTGATTTCAATTAAACCTGCTTAATTAGTTTATTTCAACTTATTGTAGATTGCTAATTCAAGACTTTTCTCTTGTACTTTTTGATATCTTTTGATAGCTGATGGTAAAAGAGCAGAAAAGCGGGGAGGGGAGATGCTACAGTATCATATCTGGCTCTAAAGGCAGGAGGCACTGTTGTATTTTTCTTTTAAATAAGTGGCTGATTTCTGTTACAGACGACATGGTGGACAGGTGCTCCTTCAAGTTAATCTTTTATAGCAGGAAGCTGAACAAGTTTCATTTCGGGGTTTTTTAGTTGAACAAAATACTAATTTTTAAGATAAAGCTTTGGGGTTAGTTAGATACAACCCTGGGATTTTTTCCCTCTTGCTACACGATGCCTGATATGATCTGATATGAGTAAGTATGGCCACAGGGAGTCGCTCTAACAGCCGTAGCCATGATCACGTTTTCCATCCTGAAACAATTACACAAAAATCTTCAACCCCAAAACAAGAAAGATGTCATATAAAAGTTACAAACAATGTAAGAATCACCGGCTTCATGTTATGCTGTTGCAGCCAGTATGAGCCCAAGATAGTTTGTGATTTTTTTTCCCTTATTAATGTCAGTTTATTTGTCAATATGCATCAATTCCTGCAACACATGCCACAACACGTTCAAGAGAATTTCGGGGCTAGTTATAAAAAGGTATGAAAGATAAAGAAAAAAGTGCTTTAAAGGAGGTTATCTAAACAAGTGGCTGCAATAATAATTTAATATCGTAATCATAATTAGATAATAATTAGAAAAGTCAAATTATCAGTATTGAGAAAAAAGAACAAGAACACAGGAAATCCCATTTGAGAGAAATATTGAAACATCAAAACTGGAGTGGTATGTTGTATCATTGCCATGTCGTTCACACTATGTGCAAAGTAATAATGCAGAAATATATATTGAGCTTTTAGAGCAACACGTGGTTCCTTGAAGACATGCATTTCTCAGTAGGACAATGCAAAAGCACCAAAGCTGACGGTGTTCCCGGGCTGACCCGCCTTCATTTCTCACTTGTCCAAATCGTAGTTGTGTGAAGATATTTGGCACAAAAAGATAATTCAATCACACTATAAAGAAAAACTTTTAAGACATATTTCCAGTATGAATGGTGAAGAACACCTGGAATGCTTTTCTGCTACATAAAACCAGTCTTGCGTGTAAGGAGAATTTTATCCATGTTAAAAGATTATTGTCCACACTTTTTGTCTGGAGTACATTGAATCTCTAAAATTATCACATTAAAAAAGGGATTAAACGAAGTTGAAGAGAAAAGAAAAATAAAACAATATCTGTGTTCACTCTTTCTGCAAGAAATCTCTTATTTTCAATTTACGTGTCTCAATTCCTTACCCGTGGTTTGACACGATCAACACATGGAAAATTTGGATTAATAAAACAGGGCTCAATGTGCTTCATGCTTAAATCTACAGTGTGATTTCAGACACATGGCTGGCATCTATACAATCGTCACACAGTCTCCAGCAAACCACCGACAGGCCACAGAGCTGAAACTGTCATATGCATAAAGGCCGAGTCCCAGAGACCCATTTATTATACAACAAACTTACTTAAAAATCACGCAGAGAGGTGATTATCAAACAAATAATTATGCCCTTTGTGTAACGACTCACATTGTATTGGACCCCGGTCAATATGACAGACCTGAACACAAATCATACACGTCTCCAGGGTGCGGGCACACATACACAGACACACATAACGGCATGCTGTAACTCCCACGCAGCAGCTTTGTGTTGAAGGGCATGAACAGACCGGTGTTATCCAAAATAACAGACTGAACAGATCGCAATGTGGCACACATCGAAAGCCCAGCAGATTCGCACACTAGTGTGTAAGGTCATTGCATAAGAAACTGTGACATTAATGCAGGCAATTCAAGCCAAACACGCCTGCAGTCTCTGGGAAGCACACTGACATTTCTAAACAACTTCATTTGAATGGCTTGATACGCATCTCTCCTGCTAGATACCAACTCAGCAGGCATATAAACCATTAATCTTTACTCATTTACAGTAAATTTCTCTTTAATAAATAAGACAAATATCAAGAAGTTTATGACAACATTAAAACACTGTGGCCGTTTGAGAAAAAAACCTTTGAGGCATATGCTGCACGTGTGAGTCCGGCGCTTATGTAGTGGTGTGAGTGATGGTGGTCTGGAAAGCAAAGGTGATGTGGCTTCCTGCACGATCAAGGTAGGGGTCTGAGAAGGTGTGTGTGTCACCGGAGAAGTGTCTCCACTGCATGAGCTCGGACATACTGAGATGCTTCTGTGCCGCCGCTCTGCGATCGCCTTGACGGCCGAGCTGGCACGGCCTTTCAGAAACGGGCTCCTCCTCTTCTTCTACGATGCCTGATGACGGGGAGAAAAACGAGTGAACGGGCGTAATGAATCGTAAGCCTCAAACATGTGTGTGTGGCACGGTGAGGAGCCTACCGCTGACTGTACCATCCATACTGCAGTTACAGTTGAGCAGGTCATGCGTTAAAGAGGATGTGTCCGTCAGGCTGAACAGATCTTGAAGCTCATTGGTGGAAAAACTTGTGTGCTCAGCCCCTTTCCCCATATCAACCACGGTTCCCGACAACCCCTGTTTAGATACTTGTCTCTGAAATATGCGCTCCTCGATGGTACCTGGGAGGAAAAAACATAAAACTTCAATCTATCTGGTTACACCTGGTTGTGAATAGCATCTGATGATTCTTGCCTGCAGTGAGAAGTCGATAGATGTGTACAGTTTTCCTCTGCCCATCTCTCCATACTCGAGCCATGGCCTACACACAGCACAGGCAGGAAACAGACAGACAGCCATCTGGTGGTTACGCATGAGATTTGTTTGGAGGAATTTATGGTGCGATATTGCAGATGCAGCACTTAGAAAATGACAAAGACTAATAAGAAGCTGCTTTATTGGCTGGTTGCAGTGAGAAGGAATGTATAAAAGAAATTCAGCTGGCATACATCAAGTCCTGCACCAGTTTACTGTTTATTCAGAAGCAGTGAGTCATTTTAATGTATCGTGAGTTGCGTAAAATGTTGTTCGACTGTCGTAAGACGGGTGATCTGATGTGGCTGAATGAAGCTGATAGACTAAAATGTTTTTTTGAATTTTAAGTATTTACCTGTGCTGAATATTTAGAGAAAGCGTGGAAAAGGCAAACTACAGGCACATTTAAAATGTTAATGTTAATTTTGCTGTTTCGTTTTGGTTATATTCCTAATTTTTTCACATTTATTTGTTTATGTTATGTGTTATTTTATTGTGAAATGTATTATTTTATATTATACTGTGATTGGGATAATTTATTATGAGTTTAGTGATTTCTTATTATCCCGAAGGGGATGGGTCCTATTTGGACGTGACACAATAATAAAAATTCATTCATTGTACAGCTACCATCATAAAACCCTGCAGTTTTCTTTTGCTTCCAGCTCATCATCTACGCGAGAGTCCCTTTAATTACAGCGCTCAAACCAGACTCCAGACATGAATCGACCGGCTAAAAAAGCAGAGTTAATCATTAATAACTCAGCAGCTTTACTGTGAACGTCCTTCAAACGTGTGTGCAGTTTTAAAAGATAAGAGGACGCGATCTGGGTCGTAGAAAACAGCACGACGGACTTTGAGCTTTGTTGGCACGTTTATGATTGTATACGTTTTTCTCACCTGAATGTCATTGGCAGGGTTCCAGTCGATGTCGTAGAGCACCAAGTGGGAAGCGCCGATCAGATTGAGTCCCACCCCGCCTGCTTTAGAGCTCAGCAGGAACAGGAAGCTCTGAGAATAGGGACTGTTAAAGCTGTCAACCAGGCGTTGTCTCTGGTTTGTGGGGGTGTGGCCGTCGAGTCGGCAGAAGGTGTAGCCCATGTGTACACACAGGTCCTGCAGCAAGTCAAGTGTCTGAGTGTAGTTGGACACCAGGACCACCCTGCAGGGGTAACAAATCCTTTGTCAGATCTGTGTATGCTCAGAGTTTACAGATAAAACTACACTTGCATCGATGCATTTGGTTGCCAGCATTCTTATCCAAACACACCTGTCTGAAGGACTGATCTCTCTGATAGCACTCAGCAGGTCAGACAGAACCAACAGCTTCCCAGAGTCTGCAGCACTAAACCCTGCCGAAGAATAAGACTCTGGGAACAGATCCGCCAAGCCCTCGTATAAGGAGTCCTCCACAGATCCACGATCTGTTCTGTCCTGCAAACAGATCAACAACACACCACACATGCAGATAAACACATTCAGCAAACAACTACACATCAGACACGGCAATTATGACTACAAAATATTCCCAAGAGAAGCAAACATAAAATAGCGTAACCTTTAAAGTGCGGTGCAGCAGACCGGGGTGGTTACAGAGCTTCTTCAGGGCCATGATGCAGGCCAGGTGTGTGTTGGTCTGAGTGGAGCCCTGCAGGCAGGCTCTGAAGACACGGTGGCAGAGGAGCTGCTTGTACAGGTCTCGCTGCAGAGGAGACAGCTCGCAGAACAACGTCCAGTCGAGACGAGGCGGCAGGTAGCAGTTGATGATCTCCTGCGTCCTCCGCAGGATGAACATGCCCGTTAGACGGGAAAGTTCAGCCGCTCGCTCTTCTCCTAAAACCCTCTCCTCCTGGTTGGTGGGAGAAGCAGAGATGAGTGGCCGGAAAAAAGCCGCTTCAGGACATGAGAGGTGACGATAAGGAAACGGCGGTACCTCTGTGCAGGAAGGCTGCCTGGAGCGTAGGATGGGATCCTCATAAACTTTTCTATAAGCAGCGGATGACCCAAGAATCCCTGGGTTAACAAACTCTATGATTGCGTAGAACTCCTGCAGATCATTTTGTACCGGCGTACCTTTAAAACCACACAGAGAAACAATTACAAACCCACAGCAAGAAGTTGTTAACTTACTTTTTAAACATTTCCCATTTTAAAAGTTTGAACCTGTGAGTATGACTCTGCGACTGCAGCTGAGGCTACTGAGCGCCGACGATGTTTTGATGCTGCTGTTCTTTAGCCTGTGACCCTCATCGCAAATTATGAGACCAAAATCCACTTTTTGTACCTGAAAGTAAAAACAGATAACATGAGCTGATTTCTGTGTGAAATATTCTCTGTAAGACAAGGCGGAGAGCCTGTACCTGCTCCAGACAGCGCAGCAACATTTCATAGCTGACCACAAGAACACTATGCAGAGGAGACGACACAAACTGCTCCATCCTGTGGTCCTAAAAACAAACAACAGGCATCTCTACTTTGATGTTGCTTAAAGTCTTTTTGCTTTAAAAAACACCCCAACATCCTTTCTTTTCTCCAAACCTGATCTACAGTGAAAACGCTGATCCTCTCACAGCCCAGCCACTTGTTAAACTCTGCTCTCCAGTTCTGCACAAGGCTGCCAGGTGTGACCACAAGGATACGCTTCATGACTGGTTTCCCACCATAAGGTCCCTGCTTAAGCAGCGTCCAGGCCAGTGCCACACTCATGAGAGTCTTTCCCAGCCCCATCTCATCAGCCAGGATGGCTCCGTAGCGACCTATAGCTCTGAAACCCAAACAGATCAATAAAATCCCAATAAGGTTGAAGCTACTCTTCCAGTTGTGCTAAAGCAATAGTTGAGATGTCATATTATATTTTATATATATATATATATATATATATATATATATATATATATATTTTCTCGCTGTCCGCTACACGCCTATTTACTGACATAGTTAATAGCACTAAATACAATCTATTCCAAGAGAGTGCGTTTTTTTATCGCGAGATTAACACTCGTTCCATTTGGGCAAGCCCTTTGTAGATTTTCTCCATGATTTCGCAAGCAACTCGTCAAGTTAGAAAACTACGAAGCCACACCGGATCTAGTCAGACCGGAAACAAAACAACAAGCACGTTGCACACTTTTGTTCCATGCTACTTGTTCAGGCGCTCTTGCCAGCTAAACACCAGGCTCCATGTGTGACGAGTTGTGATCGCGAGAAAAGAAAGAAAACTTAAACTTGCGTTGTCAGACAGAATGCTTTGCAGCACTGTGATGCCTTCAAGGGAGCTCAGAAATCACAACTCTTACAGTATACCTCACATAAACATAAAAAACCTAAACAGATCAGGATTTATTATCTGTTTTCCAATCTATATCAACTTCCTAACAGCTTACATGAGCATTAGATCATGACAAATATCCTGTTAAAAGATAATAAAATAAAATAGATAAAAATAAAGGATTTTTTAAAAATAATGCAATTAAGAAGCATATGAATTACCTTTAATCGCGATTAAAATTAATTGACTGACAGCACTAAAATATATGTTGGTTAGAGAAAAAAGCCCCGTCACCTCATGCCCATGACGCATTCATAGAGGAAGAGCAGACCATCTCTCTGATGGGGTCGCAGGTGAGTGGTCAGATGTGGGTCAACCACAACATCAATCACAGGAAGCCCCAACTTGTTATTAAGCCACTGGTGGTTGGAGGAGGGGCGAGGCATCACCAGCGCACCTTCAAACAAAATCCCTGCATCATGAGAATCTCCTAAACCAGGAAAAAGGAAACTTTTCGTATATAGTTTGCATACGTACCTGGAGCTAATGGGTCATGATAAGGTCTGCAGGGGCGTTCTTTCTCTGGTTTAGTTGCTACATGTTCTCCACGACCCACCGACGTAGGAGGGCAGAAAGGTCTGGAGGCCGTGCGACAAGAGAGAGGAGGTGCAGACTTTGAGAGCGACTCCGTCTGCTCCACTTGGACATCCTGGAAACAACGTCCTCTGGCAAAGTCTTCAGCAGAAATGATTCCCATCACCTCTATCTCCTTCCCACCGATCATCAGAGTCTCGCCCTCAGACAGCGAGGCCAGCTCCGACACCTTGTAGCCACTGCCTATAACACAAACACATTTACGTCTCGTGTATACTGGGAAAAATCTGACAATGCTTGTGCCCTTATCAGCTGAAGACGATTCGCTGATCAACACTGAAGTTTGCAAATGGGATTTTTGAGGACAAATCAAAGGGTCAACTGGTCAACAACAAAAATATGCAGCAATAAAAGTGAAATATAATAAGATTGTAGCTGCAGCTGAGAAGAACCATGTCATCTATCCTTCACATCATCGTCAGGTGGAGTATTTTCTCCACTAGGGGAAACCTGAACTGTTCATGTTCACTTTGCAGAGATTTGCACATTTTATCATTAATTTATAAAATTGCATGTTGGTCCATTTTAAAAACAAGATAATACATATTTTTTTCAAATTTAGGACAAATGTCCATTTTAAAGCGAACAAAGATGTTAGTCAAATCATTAAAAGCTACTTAAATCTACAGAACCTCTGATTAAACTAAATCAGCTGCTTAAAATGATAGAAGTTGCCACAAAACACAATTACATTGCTTTTTAAAAAAGTATACAAGATTTGATTTAGTGGAAGGAAAAACATACAGGGATTTGGTAAATGTTGGAGTCTCACCCTTTCCAATATCCTTCCCCTCCATGTCTTTGAGCGTGACCGTGCGTCCTCGTGTAATCAGCACTGCGTCGCCTTCCCAGCGCTTATGCTTCTTCTTACTCGCCTTACACCACACCACGCTGAAGTAACACACTCCCTCCAGGCTGCCGCCAGATTCTGAGCTTGCAGGAGTTTGAGGAGACCTGGGAGTGCACCGGGGGCTGCCATCTACTGCTGTAACACAAAGAGTAAAAAAAGTAGCTGAACACACAGTAAAACTGTATACTTCAAAACAAGTGGAGCAGGCAACCAACAGAGGGCGCTGTTGACATAAGTTGCTCTATGTAAGGCGATCAGAGCACTTCCTCACACAAATCCACACATGAAACACTTCACACTCCACTTGTCATAAAGAAAAAACAGAATATAGAGAAAGAAAATAAGTACAAATATTTTTTTAATAGAAACAAGTGTGTAAAACAGGAAGAACATGAAGATGTGAAAGAAACTGACAATCAGTACAATACTATAAATGGCAACATTGCATACATTCAACAAGAACATCAAAAATCTTCCCAACCTCTCCCTTCTTTTATCTTCAACTGGGCATCAATGAAGCAGCTACAGAAATATCAGACTTCATACCTCATCTTCACTTTAAAACCAAGATATTGAAATAAATATTATATTTTGGTAAGGCTCTCATAACTTTAACTTATGCTACAATCCTGCTTTATCTGATTTTTATGGTCTCTACAGTAATCTGAAATGCTTTACTGTTTAAAGCCTACATTTAATACAGCTCAGTTATGAAAGTGCAAAACACACCTCATATGTATTGCCTCTTTATTTTATAGCTGAGAAATTTTATTTACATATAAAATCTGACCAAGCTCTCCAAATCCCTACACTTCTATAAAGCAAAGGAAAAAAGTACAAATGACTTTTACATATGATGTAACACTAGTTATACTTCCTCCCAAAGCTTGGACTCTCATTCAGTTCACCCAGTTAAAGTTTTTAGCAATGTCAGCTTTTAGAAGTTGTGTCACCATTTCCAGCAGCAAGTATGGGAACACTAATCATTTTCAGCAATGACAAGTATATAAAAAAACTGGCTGTAGCAAAATGGTGATCCTGCAATAAGCAAACAGGGTATCCATGGCTGTGCGAGGCACCATTTCCAAAGAAGCTCAGGCTCTGAAACTGCTCTCAGACATGAATGTGATGAATGAGTCACTCCCTTTCCAAAAAGCAGCGATACATGTGCATGCTCTTTCTTCCTACAAAGGAATTGGCAGCCCATGTCTCAGCCTGGCAGCCTTTAGCTTCTCCACTTTGATCTTTGCTCTCAGAAGTTCCTCCTCCAGTTCCTGTTTCCTCTTCAGCCCCTCTCTCTTCTCCTCTAGATACAAGGCGACCTTCCTGTGATTGGCTAACACCAGTTCATGCTCCTCTTTGGCCAGGTGGAGAGGACGAAACCTGTCCGATTCATGGTGAGGGTGGACGTCGTTTGGGTAGAAACTGTGACGCAAGGGCAGCGGCGAAGCAGAGAGGGGGATGTTTACAGAGGAAGGAGTGGGAGACAAGGATGCTTCGTAATCATGGGCACTATCCAAGTCCTGCTCTCCCTCTTGCTCCTGGCCCCCGTCCAGCCCTTGCTCTGTATGTGTGGCGAGGATGGGGAGGTCTGCCGGTGGCTTCACATCTTCTTCAGGGTCCAGCTGGACCACCTCGTGAGGGATACTGGGGATAGCTGCAGAGTAATCCTGGAGTCCAGTCAAAGAAGAGCTGCTCCCAGGATGCTCAACGGGAGAGCTATGCTTGCTGTATATTAATCTACAAGCAGGAGAGAAATAAAAATAAGTCAACTTACAGGACTTAGAAACCATTAACATGCATTTTGTTTTTATAAGAGGTATAAAAAATTACCTAAAGAAATTAAAGGAATGAAAAGACAAAATCTGTGTACTGACATGAAATTCAAAGATTTGCTACTAAATTTTGCTAATTACGTCAGTTAATAAAATTTACCTAACTCTTCCCAGAAAAGAAATTTTAATCTTAAGCCATTGTTAACATATTTAACATGTGTAAACTGTAAATTACTGAAGTACAGTAGTTTACTGTT
>JBBDHI010000006.1:13536380-13548887 GCA_037177115.1 Craterocephalus stercusmuscarum | reverse complement strand
TCATGATCTAATGTTCCACTTGTTTGCAGCATTATAGCTAAGAGCAAAAACCAGGATTTAGTCTAAAATAAAATAAAAGGGAGCAGAAGACAAGTATTATATTGTCTACAAGAGGGTTTTGAGAAAAGTTTTGACCAAAAAGTGATACAAAATGTGTCAGAAACGGCATGTATCAAATATGATACGTTTGGCTTTAAAGGGTTAAACCTGGTTTTCAATATGTGGCAGAAATTTCTGATTTTCAGGTTTTCCTCTGAGAGACTTGAGCTCTTTTGCATGCTTTTTCTCTTATCCAGAAGTTTTTCTATTTCTTAACAATGCACAGATAGCTTTTAGATTCTCAGATGAGTTTTTTTCTTAGTCAACTGTTGCTTCATTAGACCTGTTATGTAACAGAGCTAAAATTAAAAGGATTAGTTTGGCACTTTCACAGTGGGCATTGACCACCTGATCTCACAGACGGCAGACCTGGAACATACACACACATCTTAACTTGTTGTTTCCTGTGAGCTTGACGTGACTCTGTGATTCCAGGCTGCCCGGTGCAGGTAGAGAGGCGGGGTTTAGAGGCTCACCTGTCAGAGTGTAACTTCCGCAGTAGAGAGTGTCCCAATGGCTGCGGCCACACTCTCCACGCTATCGAACAAGCGCAGCATAACTGTGTCGCTGAGCTGCGCACAGAGGTGGAGATGCTGAGGTAAAAGACAAAAGAATAAAAAAAACTGTTTCCTGTTTTGGGGCTTTTTTGATCTCATTAAATGTTTACTTCAGGGCGGAGATGCTGTGTAAGGTGGAGGAGGTGAGACGGGAAATGGAGTCCCGGTTGGACTCGCAGAGGAGACACATGGTGCAGAAAGAGTCCCAGCTGAAGAACGAGGTGGAGGAGCTCAAGGTGAAGCATTCATGCACAACCTCTTTCAAAAGATACGTTTGATTCAGTTTACTGGGAATCTTCACACAACTTTTACCTCATGTTAAAACGTACATTCCCAGGCAGAGGAGGTTTTGAAGAGCTCTGCTGTGCAGTGTTGATATACTATAACTTAACTTCAAAGATTAAATGTACACATATAGACAAATAGTATGCAAATCAATATATTTCAGCTTTTATTTGTTTTTACTTTGCTTACTAGGATTTGCATTTACAGAAAACGTCAAATTAAAAAACTATATATTGCATTAAATCAGTGAAAAATGGATTTTAAACACAAAAATGTCAGGCCCCTGAAAGTAAACTCTTGGATCTGTATTTAGTACAAAACATGAAGCGACAGATCTCGCTCTCATATAAATCCGTATAAATTGTCAAAAGGCTCTTTGTTACGTTTGATGAGCTTCTTCAGATGATTTCTGAGGTTTCTGATTCTGTGTCCACCCTGCAGAGTCAGTTATCACGCGTGATGTGTGACATGCGCGCCCTGTTAGGAGCAGAACGTCTGAGGAGGCAGGAGTTTGCAGAAGCTGAGCTGGAGAAGAGGGAACTGCTGGAGCTCCTCAGAGACCTGCAGCCCACCAGGAGCCAGCATCTTCCTGAGCAGCCAGACAGGGACCAGCTACAGAGAGACCAGCAGACATCGTGCTGGGAGCTGCACAGCGATCCAGCACGCCAGCAGAGAGAGGCTTCGTTTCATGCCTCCAGCTTGTCTCTGCACTCAGCTCAGGGAACTCATGCTGCGGGTCCACCTTCATCCCCTCTGCTGGGAGAGGGAGCGCGCAAGGGAAGCACTCGGAGTCTGACTCTGGACTGCATCAAGAGGAAGAGCCGGGAGGTGACGGTCATCTGAATGCACCGGGCCTGATGATTAGCCAGTCTATAACAAAGTGAATCATGATTCTTTTTGTTTAGTTAAATATCTAAAAATGGTTTAGAAATATAAAATACTCTTTGGTCATTTTTGGCAAATATCTCAACCAGTTATCTATAAAAATAAAATGTGTTTGCTTTCAAATGAATCTATGAAAAACAGGCTGCTATGAAAGAAAACATCTATTTTGTTGAGCTTTTGCTGCTCATGTCTTCAAAATATTGTAAAACCTCCTTGCATTTGCTGTCAAGTTGGTTTCTTGACCCTATCAACAGGTTATTGTATCTGTTACGTTGCTATACAACTTTAGCTTTTTTTGTCTTGCATAGAAAATGGAGTTGTGAGTAATAGAATCATACTTTCAATGCTGCTCTTTGACTGTCAGTGGCCCACCCAGCAAAATTAGGTTGATAAGACGTGGAAAAGACATCACTGCCATACAGTACGTTGAAACGTTTTGCTTTGGCAGAAAAGTGAAAAGCCGTTATTTCCAGGTCATTGAAAAGACTAGAATTAGCATTAGCACCAAAACTGACGAAACTCAGTCAAATTTTCAACGTTTATTTTTACTTACTTATTAGACGTAATCATGGCTATGACAGACCGACCAGATTCAGCCCAAAAAACAACATTCAAATGACGTCTAGTGTTTGGTGGGGAAAGATTTATTAGGCTTATAAAGTTAAAGCATACTGAAAGAAAAAAAAACGAATAAAAACTCAAACGTTCAAGGGCTATTGGGCTCAGTCAGCTTCTACCTAATACATCCTTCTTCTTGGCAACAGGTTTCTGCCACTTCAGACAATACCTAAATACTCATGGCCACCTTTAGCTTTAATGTAAACTAATCCGTTTCTGAAAGACTTTTAGAGATGAGTGATTCTCACTCTTTAGTGGTTCCAGCTTAAGCTTTTTTTAGGAAAATGCAAACTGCTCTGATGAGAGCTTTATCTCTTTAATGAAATGTCCAGTGTCTTCCCCAGTTCATTCTACGCTGCTTAAAAACACACACACTCAATTACTAATGCCTTTATTCTCCGATTATGACTCATAACAAAACAACACATCAACACAGTCATTGTGACAACATAATATTGCCTCGCTTCCACTGAGACAGCATATACAATCCTAATTGGTCCATGTTTAGCCGTAACAGGCTGCAGTCATTGTCCAGGTGGATTTACCTGGTAAAGGAGCGGACATGTCTGCCTCTCCCGCCTCCACTCCCTCCCCCACCGCTGAATTTGCTGCCCTGAGATCCTCTTCCTCCTCCTCCGCCGCCCCCTCCTCCACCAGCACCACCAGCACCTCCTCCCCCACTAAGCCATGACATACCGGCACCCCCTCTGCCCCGTGGAGCTCGATCCCTAATAGCCAGCCGATAAGCGCCTGAGAATGGAGGGAGAAAAAAAAAGGTTTAGTTGCGTTTGCAGAAATTTGCCATGTAAAATGTAGGTAAATGTGAACGTGCACTCTACATACTCGCTGGGGGCTGTCGGGAGGGAAGAGGTCCTCTTGTGAAGTTGCTCTGGCCTCCGCGGGGCTCGCTGTAGGTTCCTCTGTGAGTGACAGCTGGAACTTGGCCGCTCCATGATGAGCCACGACCACCCTCTCTCCGAGCGTAGTTCCCTGCAGGACCGAGAAGAAGACTTTGTCACCCTCTACTGGGTAGAGATATAGTGGCAAGACACAGAACCCTGCAATGTCGCTAATTTTTCCTCAACTATAAGATGCTTTGGATAACAGAAAAGGATTATATGATACGCACCTGACAGCAGAACACCTTTGGGTTGTGGTGGAGTGAAAAAGCGTGTCTGGCTGTGGAAGGTCGCTCTGCCTCTGTTACCAGTGAACAGTCCTCTGGTAGGGGGCTTGGGAGCGCTCTTTGGGGGACGTTTGGGGGGCAAAAGTCCAAGAGGGGTGGTAATGTCTTTAAACTCTGCTGCAACAAAGTCATCCACATGCATGCTCGGAGGACGGGAAGTGTTTTGTTTGCGCAGCCGGAAAATGTCGTGTGGACGGGAGACATTCTGTCCAAATCCTCCGCGACCTCCTCGGCCCCGAGGAGCAGGCATGATGTGGGCTCTTTTAGCAGGTTCAATATAGTCGGACTTACCGCTGCAGAGACAAACACAAGCAGAAATCCATTAAGTTTAACCACCATTCGTTATGTTTGCTCATGAACTAGCGCTGTACCTTGAGGTTATGAACGTCTCGTGTTTGTGTTTGCCCAGTCGGAAACCTTTAGGTGCCTTGGTGTGACCAGGCGAGGATGGCTCAGACAGGAAAGAGCGCTCCAGCTCGGCCTTTAGGTCCAGTTCTGGACAACACTCTTGAGCCAAACCCACCAGATCCACTTTCATCTGCCACACAGACAAAGAGACATTCTGTTAACTATATAAAATCACATGAGGGGCAATTTTAAACTAGGCTTTAGGTGATCACTGTGAATATATAGAGATAATAAATTAAACAGTTACCATATCGAGATCTGTTTCTATATCATCTGTTTGGAAAGGAGAAAACCAGAGAGCCTTCAGCTGCTCATCCAGAGCTTCTGACAGAATGAAGACCGTCCTACAGAGAGAAACGCACACTTCATATCTCATTTTAGTAAAGAGAGCTAAACTTAAAGCATATTGTTTAATTTTTCTCCACGGGTGCAATGATAACAGCTTAAAACAAGAGGACTAAAGAAGGCAAAGATAAAAAAAAAAGATAAACATGAAACATCCTGACAAACCTGTGGTTAAACTGAGCTCCCAGTGTTTCTGGTTCTGGCAGAGTGGGCTCGGTGTCCGCTGCAGGAGCCGCGTCGGTGGCGGCTTCCAGCGTCTGCCTCAGAACAATCACATTATCCAACATAGTTTCCAGCGAGTCATCTTCTTTACACAGTTTCTGCAGACACATACACAAAGGAAATTTAATACAGAGGCAGCCTAAAACAGGAAGAAATCTTTACAGATGCATATTAAATGTACCGTTATCAGCTTCTCTAAAGTAGGTAATGGATGTGACTCAGACTCCTCCCACTGGAGAATAGCTTTCATGTCGGAGCCTGAAAGCAGTCGAGGAGGAACGAATGCAGGCTCCTCACTGGACCCTTGACCCTCCTCAACACACTGAAAACAAAAGGACAGATTCAGAGAGGTGTGATGTGCTGGTTAGCACCGCACAGCAAGAAGGGGCTAGAAAAAGGGGCTGTTCTGTGTATAATTTGTACATTCTCCCTGTGTATGTGCGTGTTTTCTGCAGGCTTCCTCCCACAGTCCACCAGTTTAATCTCATGTTATTTTCTATGATAGCTTCTCTAAAGATCTGAACTTTCTTTTGTTTTTGCTTGACAGTATTAATAAAGATTTTTTTTTTTTGGTTTTGTTGGAAATCCCTTGAAAATTCGATGACACATCTCAGGAGGTTCTTTTAAAAATAAAGAAGCTGAATGTGGAGCAAATCTTAGCAGCAGTACTCACCACTGTTTCCGTGTTGAGGATCTGCCTGAGAAAGTCTAGCAGAGATGAGAGCAAATCTGCCGAGTCCTTGTTGAATGAAACCACCAATCTTTTAAGCAAAGAGGACAGTCCTGTGCCATGTTTCCTCAGAGCACTGAAGCAAAATAAAAGGTCGCAAAGATTTATTTAAGAAAAGGACACAAGCCACGGCAGAAAGTGAACAAAGACACGTTTGCATTTACACTTTCAGGTGGTAGAGTCCGTAGTTATGCTCCGTGAGAAATGTCAAAGTCCTGATGCAGGTGAGTAGGAGTGGGACGCTGCTCTCTTTATTCCCTAAAACTTCCAGCAGGGAATTACACACTGACGACATCATCTCTCGTCCCGGAAGTGCATTAGCTAGTTGTTCAGCCTCTGACACACAATTCTCACCGGGTGAAGACACCACAAGAGATATGTCCTGATGAAGACAGAAGGATGTAACGTTTTTAGTGGTTTCCTCTTTCTCCTCTCTAGTTTGATGTGTGTGGCGGATCTTACCTGGTCACACAGTGACTGTAATATCGTTCCCACCAGAACACTGCATTGCTGCTGTTGTAAGGGGTGATCTGGTGGAGGAACCAGCAGAGACAAAAGCAAGGGGAACAGGTCTGCCAGCTGTTCGTCTCCAGAAACGGACCCTGACAGCAAATGCAGGGTTGCGCTCTTACACGCTCTCTGCGAGACCAGAGCGTCCTTCAAGGATAGCAGACGCAAGACTTGGCCCCAGCACACACTTTTCCCCTCTGCCCTGCGGTTAGAAGTTCAGACAAATGTAAAACATATATAAACAGTCTACAGCAGTAAAATAAAAAGCTGCGGTGTGTTTGGGTGCTTTACTCACAGCTGCAGCTCTTCCAGCAGCAGCTCCAGAAGTGTCTTCATGATAAGTGTGGCTGTGGGTGAAGACAAGTCCGCCAGCTGAACACACACTCTCCTCATCATGGCAAAGAGAGGAGGGCAGCTCGTAGCGCAGATGCATTGCAATACTTCTGACAGCACCTTCCACTGTGCTCGTATGTGCATGCTCCACAGCTTCCTCGTGTTTAAGGCTATAGCCACATCTTGGACTGATATCACCTGTGGAGCCAAAGATCTAACGTCAGTGCCCATGCCAAGATGAGAGCCATAAGCAGCTGAATGAAAGACCATAAACAGGAAATGCAGGATAGAGAATTACCTGAGTGCTCTGCATTGGCAGTGGAAGAGGCAGAAGTTCAGACAGCAGCGTTAGGCCAGAAAACAGACCTTCAGGAGCTTTTAGCAGTGAACCCAAAACCTCCTTTAGCATCAGTGACCAAGTGTTGCTGGCCAGAGTCTCCTCTGTGTGAGTGACCTGCACAATGATTCACAATGAAACACACTGCATCATATTTCCGGATCTTAAAGGGACTTAATGTAAGTTATTACTGAAAAATATCTATACAATAGCCTTTTTATTTGACCCTTTATGATTAAAACATTGTTTGATGAGCAGACTGACACCTCAGCAGTTCAGCACCGGTGCATCTATAAGCTGTATCTTATTTTCCTGAATCTACCTCGGGTCGGAAGCTCCCGCACTGTTTCAGTGGATGTGACGTCTAGCGCGTTCATATGAAATGGTTTCAGTTAGCTCATGCTGAAGCTAGTTAGCAAACAATTGCAGGCATAAGTAAGATGGATTTTCTGGATAAAAGTAAATGTAAATGAAAAAGTAAATGTTTGGCTTTATTGACCGCAGGATAATTTGCTGGAGAAGATGCTGGAGTGTGATAAAGACATGATGTAAGCGGTTGAAAGTGTTGTTCTCCTGTGAATGCTGCGCTAATCCTGCAGGGCCTTGTAAAAAATACAGCTTTCCTGGTAATATTATCAGTTATTTATTACTAGAAATAGGCCTCAGTTTATAGAAATTAACTTTTTTCTATCACACATTCTTTCCTCTACTTTCCATCTTGTGTCGTGCATGAGCGTACTGTGGAGGCTGCAGTGCCGCTAAGACCCATAGATGGCAATCGCTAGCTCAAAAACTAAGCAACTACATAGAGTTCCTTAAACATGCATGAACTCTCATCCACACACCTCTTCACTGACGCCCTGTGTAAAGGTGAGCAGTACATCGACTATGAGCGCCTGCACTCTTGTCTCCTCTCCATCTAGACGTCCTGACGCAGGGATGGAGCACACAATCATGTGGAGGGTCACCAACACATTGGCAACACGAGTGTCCTTGAACTGGAAAGCCCCCCCACAGAGCAGCTCTGTCAGCATGGTGCGCAGCAGCCGGAGCGTGCTGATGCAGATGCTGAGGATCATGCAGCGCTGCGGCGTGGGGCCCATGTGTCCGTGCACACGCCACGGTTGCAGCAGCACACTGCACAGCTTCTGCAGGACACGCATACACATATCCAGACCTTCCCCGGAGAAAAGCTGGACACCCGCAAGACTCCACTTTAGATCTCTCTGCTGACCTGCAGGAAGGAGGAGGAGTCATTTTGGTACAAAATCAACTTTAAAATACACAATAACAAAAACAAGAAGCAAAAATTCACTAAAATCCTGACATAATAACAGATTATTTTGGCTCTGTCACATGAATCAATGCAGAAATTAAGTTTGTTGTTGTTACCCTCGACAGCAGGAGGTGGACAGGCGATGTGAACAAGAACCCTCAGAGCAGTAACCATCCCGGATCCCTCTGCATTCAACACATTTTCCACATTCTGACGTGAAAAGAAACGATTGGCTATTAGAATTTAGAAACTTTAGAAATTCATAGACTTTTTCTCTGAGTCAGGACAGAATTCTCCAAAGGGACAAAGCATGGAGAGGTTTTTAAAGTTAAGGGGACTGTGTCAAGTCTTACATTAGGAGGAGGCAGAAAAAGCACAAGAACATTTCTGTAGAATTTTAAAGGCCTAAACGCTAAGTAGCCAACATAACTTTCACCCTAATCAGACCTTCATGATTAACTCGACTGAAGGCTGAAGATGAAGAAGCCAAGAACTGAGCATCCCTTTATTCTTCGGAGCCATGCGGTCAGACATGGTGGTGGCAGCATCATACTGTGGGGATGTTGTTTTTATAATAAGGACTAGGAGGCCGCACAGGAATCCCTGGTGAAAACCCTTTTTTCTGGAAGCTCAGGTTGGAATTTTACATTAACAATGCAATACCACAGCCAACTGCAAAATGCAAAATGCAAAGCAGCTGCTTCAATAAAAATTTCAGGCTTTCATTAGTAGTAAAATCACAGAAGACTTGTTTTGGTTGTGTTATTACGGATAATTATATATCGAATCATGTAGAGTTTTAAGTCTCAAAATCAGCATGTAGACAACTTGAAAGAGTTAGAAATTTTTCCATTAGACCAGGGGTTCCCAAACTTTTTAAGCCACAACCCCCACAGAAATCACATTGGCTTTTGTGACTGCCCCTTCTCGCAACAATGATTAATTTCATGATATTAGATACAAATACAGGGGATGAAAACCGTCAGTCTTCTCAAATAAGGATGTGGACCTATTAATATGTTAAAAAATAACGCTAATTTTAGATTTACCTCTGCATTAATTGTTTAATTTCAACAGCCATGATAAAAATGGCAATTTTTTTCGTAAATGTTGGTTATATATTTTTCACAATTATTTGGTGACCCTGTGAAAAAATCTTGCGACCCCCAGTTTGGGAACCACAGCATTATACATAAATTTGGGAGATTAAGTAACACCAACCTGAAACAATAATAACACGCTCTTGCAGCACCATGTACATCGACTGAAATATCTGTACCTGCTTGATGTAGTTGATGAGTGTAGGAATGCTGCCCATCTCAAAACGGAGTTTCTCCAGAGGCTCCAACCATTTACTGAGCTCTGAGGAACAAAAAGGCAAATTCACACACACACACACACACATACACACACATTTAAAACCCTTCTTCAACAACATGACACGTGAATGTAACACTGTTAATATTCACCTTGCAGTTTGGCATTGGTGTCATCTGCCTTGGCTACAGTGAGCAATGGAGCAGCATGTTGCTCCATCATCCGCAGCTCATTAGAGGTTTGAACCACCGTTAAAACCAGCATACAGGCGTAGTTATACGTCACTGCTTTACGGGCCTTGGCCTCACTGAAAGAGAATAAAAAGAAGAAATACCAGTAAAATTAAACTGAAACAGAAGCACACAAGAGAAACAAGCAATAACCCGTGAAAGAGAAGAGTACCCTTGTCCATCTTTGCTGTGGTGCTGGAGCAGAGTGACCAGGCAGGACAGGTTGTTCTCCAGGCTGAAAACGTGAGCCACGGCGCTACGACCGGTCTGTGTGAACGTCATGAGATAAAGCGCATGCAGCATGCTCAGAACATCCGGGCTGTCGCCCTCTTCCAGCCCTGCGCTGCCCTCTCCTCCTGTCGCCACATGGCTCATGAGTTCGGACACACCCTGGAGAGCATGTAGCGCCTGCATTAGCCACACGCAGAAGCCCTCTTCCCCGAACCCCGGCCCAGTGAGGCACCCTTCCCCCCCCGCTGATGTGCCCTCCTCGCCCTCAGATTCTGCCACCGACGCCAGGAGACGCAGCACGAGGTTGGTCGGTGTGGGCTGGGCGAGGAGGAAGAGAAGGCCTGGCTGGGTGAGCGACAGGAAGCGTAAAAGGTCCTTTACAGCCTGGATGACACCAAGATGGCCGCCTGCAGCAGCTGCTGACAAAACCACCGTTGTGCTCTCCAGGAAATGGCACGCATGCATGTACCTGAGAGGAGATTAGAGGAAAAACCTGATTAACTATTAACTATTTACTGACGAGGTCTGAGACAACCGATGACTGAATGCGTACCTATACAGCGCTGGGTAAGGGTTGTCCCTCTCAGGTGGTCCTGTTATTCTGGAGGAGGTGGGGAAGGCTTTCCCAGGGGGCTGCACCATGCAGTGAGGGGCAGTCTCTAGCAGGTGATGAAGCTCTTCCAAAACCCCGGCCAGCCTATCAAGCTCGGCCTCACTTACAGGGGAGGAGCTCAGCGATGGTTCCTCTTCCATAGGGCTGTCAGCATCCTCCATTTCCTCCTGAAAAGAAGAGTCAGTAATTATTTCTGGAAAAAAAGAGTGAATGAGTGTGTTGGAGTGTGCGCTGATACCTGCTGCGGTTCACTCCAGGTCGCAGCTGCATGCTGTAGGTCAACAAGCACCTCATACATGTGGCTTTTTTGTAATATGGCGTTTCCAGCTGTTATCACCCGGACCGTTTCTTCGCGTAGGAACATCTGGACTAAACGCTGTGAAGAACATCAGGCTTAGTGTCAGCATCAAAAACAAAAAAACATGTTATTCTTGAATAAGTAAGCGCTACTGTAAATATGAAAAGTAAATGACCAGCACTGATCTTAATCACACTCATCTATCACTATGCAATAAGTAGTGCTGTATCATTTGCATTATTTAGTGGAGTTTTAATCTCCATCATGGGACCAACAGTTTACTTTGTTTTGCTAACCTGATAGCCACTCTTCTCTGAATCTCCCGCATGCAGGAAAGCCTCCACCCCAGCAGGAGCGCTGATAAGACCATCCAAAGCTCTCAGGATGCTCAACTTTAGCGTAGAGGAGACGTGGTCAGCCTGGAGCAACTCCAGCAGCACAGTCAGGGCCCCTTCCTCCAGCAACACTTTGAGACCCTGAGGACTCTCTGCCAGACACGACGCCAACTTTGCACCAGCTTTTAATTGTCTGAGGTTCAGTGCAATGGGCTGCATCAGAGCGGTTTCCATATTCAGAGCTTGGAGAGACCACCGAACTAAAACTCTAACAGGGTCCTCCATCTCTCCCTGTCCTTGTTTAATCAAATAGACCAAACCTTTGCTGAGTAATCCAGGTGCCTCTTCCAGAGCAGTGACCCAGCGGGTATCTCTGTCTTCACCAATACCAGCTAACAGTTCTTTTAAGTGAGTAACAGCTTCGGCCTCCTCTCCACCAGCTGGTCCTTCTGTTCCACCAGCATCCCTGGGCTCTTCCATACTGGCCTTCTCAAACTGGGTATCAAAGCGGGTCTTGTATGGAGGGGTGAAGTAGACCAGGGGTCTGAGTTCTCGCTCATATGGATCATACTGGACAGGCGGGACAGATGCAAGATCCTCAGGAGTGTACTCCATGTCAAAGGTGGGCAGCTTGAAGCTACCATTATCCAGGTCATCCTCGTCACTGGAAATCTGCTCATACCCGTCGTCACCTAGCAGGGCAAAAAAATAGAAGTTTTAACTACATGATGAAAGCGATTTAAACGTTATTTGATAAATGTGTGTGTGGGGGGTAATGAGTGAGAATGGGGAGGCCAGCAGCAACTACATAGTTCATTTTCGATACACGGATGCATACACCCACAGTCCTACTCTCCCACGACGGCATTGCTCCGAGCATGCGGGGTTAGTTTGGCATGCATGATGTGATTGCAGCGCGCGTTCAGCCATGGCTGTGAGGAAACGTCACGTAGCCCTCCACATGACAGCACATGAAAGTTAATCAAAAGCCTTCAGAGCGGCGCCCGCAGCAGCATCCAGTGGTTGCAGATGGGCGCAGCATGCCAGAGCAAACACTCAAGCTGTTATCCAGTCCCAAATGGACCCTGCTCCTGTAAATCCCCCCCCCTCCGTCACATCTGAGCAGAGTTTGTAGAACTGATGGGGTTCTAGGCTGAGGGTCCATTTGGGATTGCCGACTACCCTACTCTCACATAAGAACACCCCTACCTTCCTCCATCTCCTCTTCCTCGTCCTCACCCTCATCTTCTTCTTCCTCTTCTTCTTCATCCTCTTCCTGAGCGCTCCCCTCTGTCCTTGCATCTTCTTCCTCCTCTTGCTCCTCCTCTTCCTCCTCCTCACCTTCTTCTTCTTGCTCAGCATCCGAGTAGTTCTCATCAGCAGGCAGCGACCTTTCCGGCGACACGGCTTCGAGGTAGTCCTCACGGCCCTCGCCAGCCTCATCTTTGATCACGCCCACTGTAAAATTTCCATAACAACGAATGAATTCCATCAAAATATCTTAACGGTATAAATAAGATTTCTGAAACAAAACAGTTCAGGGTTACGCATTTTTAGAAATGATCTAAACCTTACTTCTAGCTCTATGACAGTATGACAGTCAGGTATTTTAGAAAATGCTGACATCACACCTAATTAACACCACTTAGAAGAGCTCAACTCATAATCTTTAATTAAAATTATCTCAATAAT
>JBBDHI010000006.1:13518040-13531073 GCA_037177115.1 Craterocephalus stercusmuscarum | reverse complement strand
ACAGCCTAAAAAGTGGGATTACAATTCAAACTCCACAAAGACGAGTTGATATTAATTAATTTTGATGTTTCATTAAAACACCAAAACAAACTCACAAAAAAATATCTGTTTTCATTTTCAACATAAATCTGTCCACTTCTGTGGCAGTTTGAACATGATTTAATACAAGGGTATTTAATTAAAAATACAAGGGTATTTTTGCTATAAAGAGCGAAAATGTTGCTGTATTATTATTTTATCGCGGCTAGATGAGAGTAGACTTTCAGTAACAGGAGGTAGGCTATGTTTTGTTTTTTGTTGTTGTTTCTTAATCCTTCAGGCCTCATACATTTTTAGGCTAAACACAGATAATGTAAACTACAGTAAAAAGATTTTATACTACCACTAATACTGTTTACAGTAAATTACAGATACCTCTTGTGCCCTCCAAAGTTTGCCACGTCCTAATCTTTGAACCACCTGAAAGAGGGAGGAGGCAGGTACGTGGTCACGTGGTCAGACAGGTAGAATCACTACAAAAACGGGGAGCGTTCAGCCATTACTTCGCGATGTTGACTGCAGGAGACTTCACGTAAAAATTAACACGCGATCTATATTTGGTTTTTCCACGAAGTCCACGGTAAAGCCGCGTCTACCTCCTGCCTCCCGCGAGTCTCACCTTCGCACCTCTGTAGGCGCTGTCTTTCACTTTTGTGTAGGATTATATTAGTATTTTGGGGGGTGTTGTTTGCGTTCAGATGACGGCGCAGGTAAACTACCTGGTGGTGGCTTTCACCGCCACATCTGGCACCAGCGGAGAGCTACTAGGATCTGACGAAAAGGAGCTCGTCCAGTTGGTTTGGCAGTTGGTGGATGTAAAGAACAAAACGGTAAAAGAAAAGAAACAAATATCCTTATTGACTGCCTGTTTTCTATTTTTTGTCATTTTGTAAAGCAGGAAATCGAATGATGAGTGAACAAGACTGAACTGAAACTGATAAACAATGTTATAATAAATTAATAATAAGTTAATACTATTTGTTCAGGTTATTATTTCTTTACATTTGTTGAAAAAAACATTTAGGCTATTAGAAGAAAATAGGTTCCAAAGTCATACATGCCTCTTTCTCTTTACGTGAAGACATGGGAAACTTTTCTAATCAGAGTCAAAATATCTGCATAATGATATCAGCAATAAATATCAATTTACAGATATCCAGTTCTGTCATATTACCCTACAGCCTGAGTGACGGTTTAGGCCACTGTTTCAAGACTGACTTGTTTTCTTCTCTGAACCAGTTGGGCAAGGTGAATGAGCTCCTCATTAAGCCTGACCTCTTAGACTTGACAGAAGAAAAAGCAGAGGACGATGTGGTGGAGGAGAGCCGGGAAGAGGAGAACGAGTCTGGAGCAGATTGCGTTTCCACAGCTAGCAGTGTTGACAGTGCTTTAAACCTGGTAAATGATGTCTCTTGACTCTAGAAATACATTATCAACCTTTTATTTTATTGTAATTATTCATATATTCATGGTTAAAATCCCTCGTGCCAGATCATGTTTTTTATTTCTCGTCTAAATAGAGGATGTCTACTTTTTTCTTTCACAGTTTAATCTACAACTGACGAACGAGGTGAACAGCGCGGGCGCAGGCACGTCACTGTGTTTGTGTACAGACGGGCAGCTCCACATCCGTCAAGTGATTCACCCCGAGGCTGCGTGCAAGGTGAGCAAGCGGGGCAGGGCGAACAACTTGGAGCCAGGGCGGATGTTCACTCGCTGCTGCAGGAACCACCGGTGTTGTGTCAGCACTCTTCTCTCAGCTGAATTAAATGTTGCCGTGAAACTGATCTACAGAATAGAGGCACCCATGCAAACCTGTCTTTTGACACAAGCCTTTGCACATACTGTACTTGTGCACACACCGCAGAGCTGATGACATTCTCCCACATCTTCAAAATGTTTTACTCAATGAGCACAATGAAGAAAGCAGTGTATGTTTTACTAGCCTGAGCAAACAGGGTGATGAGAGTCATAAAGCAACAGCTGTTGATGGGCAACTTCACATCCTTTCATAAATTTCTTCCCCCCTTTAGAACATCCTGGTACCGGAATATTTCTACTCCTTCTTCGACCTTCGGAAGGAGTTTAAGAAGCACTTCCCCGGATCCGACCTCAAGGCTTTGAATGTACACAACATGGCAAACTGTATCCCTTCAAACGTTGTGTGTTTACATTCAGTCACCTGTTGACGTGTTTGTGTTATCATTCGACTTTGTTTTTAATTGTGTCGTGTCATTGTTGTCTCCTTTCAGTGGGATTTTATGTGCATATAGTACCCTGAAAAATAACATATTAAAAGTTAACAAGCCAGGGTGTTGGCTGCAGAGTAAGAGGTTTTGAAATGCAAATAAGGAAATAATGGCAGCACCTTGCTAAGCCCTTAGTGAAAGAGTGTGTGCTTAGCCAACAGGGCAAACTCACACACCCACTTGTACAGAGTTACTGATGTCTCGTGTTTAACTCACTTAACTCTTTCTGATTTTACTCCGTCTTTAGATGAGTGACAATATTTTTAGTCTTGTTTACTTTTCTTAACCGGCTCCTCCTCAGCTCTTAGTATACCTGTTGATGAGCCCACCATGTGGGATCCCTCCACCTCTCAGGATCCATCGGTCACATTACCTGCCGAAGTCGCTGTGCAGCAGGCCCGGCTGATGTCCAGCATTGTTCTTGCTCTGCTCTCTGAGCCGTTTTGTGAGTATCACACACGAGGGCTTGATGTGAAGCACTTTAGTTTGATATTTATGTTAAACTCTATGTGTTGATAAACAAGACACGCATCACAAAACTGCTGTCAATTCAGGCATTAAAAGCTTAAAGAGATTTTTTTTAAAATCAGGGGGTATTTTGAATTTTTTTAAGCGGATGCACCAAAAAAAGTGATTTTTTTTTTTATTTCTGTCCCTTTTCATTTGCCAAGTCAAGTATTTGTGAGTAATTTGCATCACTCTTGGGCTCAATAGATTAAGAGTTGTTGAAAATGAGTAAATGTGTTTGCTGTATCCCAAAGTCACTAAAGTCTGTGAATCTGAGACTTCTGCTCATTCAGACTGGAAGCTGCGTATTGTGTGTGCATATAATAAAGGGTGGAAAAGAATGAATGAATGAATAATTAGAGTTGTTCTGATACCGATACCAGTATCGGAAATGCCTCCGATACTGCCCCAAATTCTGGTATCGGTATGTGCAAGTACTGGAGTTCAGGCACCAATTCGATACCATAGTTTATAAAAATAAGTATCTATTTACTGATTAGCTCTATTAGCGGTGAGAGAGTTCTTCTTCTTTGTTCTTAAAACAGCTGCACTGTGCAGCCGATAGTAATGATGTCAGCAATGTCGCAGTAATTCACACTGGATTCTCCCACCAGCAAGACTGCATCTGAAGATAAATGGCTTCAGTTTGCTGCATTCATTCATGTTTTACAAACAGTTTAACCTGAGCCAGGCCTTATCACAATGCTAATCATATCACAGTCATGCAGGTGTGACATGACAGTTGTTTTATAACTTAGTGGTATCTGTACTTGATATCGGTCGATACCCGTAGTACAAGTATCGGAATCAGTAAAAATTGGTATCGGAACATCTCTATGAATAATGATTATAAATTGTCTCACTGTCTTTTTATGCTACTGTTCATGGTTTCAGTTATAGCCGTGTAATTTAGAAAACCTCACTTTCCCGTTACAGGCCACACATTTTCTAATCCAGAGCGAGTCAGCGAGAGGTTTGAGAGCGGCACTTGGTGAGCGAGTCCAGATACACGTCCCTTTCTGAATTCAACAAGTCACCTCCCGCTGTGCTAATTTCTGTGTGGGGCTGTGTGTGTGTGCAGCAGTAAGATGGAGAAAGTGTGCGACAACACCGTGATCAGAGCCAGAGGGTTGCCATGGCAGTCTTCTGACCAGGACATTGCTCGGTTCTTCAGAGGCCTCAACATTGCCAAGTATGTTGTAGTCATCTCGCAGGCATGCTCATTTATACAGATCTTTGTGTGTGTTTTATCACTCGCCACCGTAGACCTGATGATAAAGCTGTTGTCGCGCGATGCTGCGTTAACCCTGCACATGTTGTGTTTTACAGAGGAGGGGTCGCACTGTGTCTCAATGCTCAGGGCAGGAGGAATGGAGAAGCGCTTGTTCGCTTTGTCAATGAGGAACACAGAGATTTAGCGCTGCAGAGGCACAAACACCACATGGGCAGCAGATACATTGAGGTAACCTGTCCGGACATCACTAATACAGGAAATAGTCCCATTTATTTTCTCTTCATTCATATGCTGTTGATGTTTTCAAAGACCGCTGTTGTTGCTAGTACTCTTAAATAAGAACCGTTTCTTTCTAATGTCAGGTTTATAAAGCGACGGGAGAAGACTTCCTGAAGATAGCTGGAGGTGAGATGATATTTTTATATTCATGTTAGGGTTTTAAAGGTGTGATTAAAGCCCTGAAGACGTGGTTGTGTACCTCCGATACATTCCCTACATTAATAATCCTCCTTACTAAAAAGTAAAAATGCTTTTGAAGAATGGAAATCTAACAAAACACCATACTGTTTGGCATTAATGAGTCTTTTCCAAGTCTCTTAGGTGTTTTGCATCCCTGTTGTCTGTAAAGGAAAATCCTAATTGATAATTTGCTAAGTAAAATGTCAGTCATGACTCAGCAATGCTGTTTGTGTATTAATGGTAATATGGCATTCAAAAGTTCGTCAACAAGCCACAAGTCATTATTGAGTCATCTGACCTGCATATTTAGGATTTTATTCATATGATGAAGGCAGCAGAGGAAACAAACAACTTCATGGCAACAAGTTTATCATCGCAAAAATGAAAGGTTTGGACTGTCATGAAGGAATTAAAATCAACTTTAGCTGTATTACTGAAATTTAAAGAGGAGCACAAGAAAACCACGTTTGCTGCTCAAAGGAACAAAACATAACGCATCGTGATCTGTAGTTAAAGGTGTGTCTGTGTCTTTGTGCCGATCAGGTACTTCCAACGAGGTGGCGATGTTCCTGTCACGTGAAGACCAGATCATAGTGAGGATGCGAGGCCTTCCTTTCACCGCCACACACGAGCAGGTGCTCGCCTTCTTCTCCCCGGGGGACGGGCTAAAGGAGACGTGTCCTGTCAGTGGAGGGAAGGATGGCATCCTATTTGTTCGCTACCCAGACGGGCGTCCCACCGGTGATGCTTTCGTGTTGTTTTCCTGTGAGGAACATGCTCAGTGTGCTCTGAGGAAACACAAGGAAATCCTCGGGAAACGATATATCGAGTTGTTTAAAAGCACAGCAGCAGAGGTGCAACAGGTATGTCAGTGTGCTTCTTTATTCAGTCCGTGGAAAATTGTTATATTTATACATTTTATGCCCTTTAAAATAAAAAAAAGGCACTAGGTGGGTTTTTTTTTCTTTCGAAATTCTCTGGCCGTTTGGGTGGTTGCTTGAATTATCAGATGAGGCCTTATGGGTGGGGACCTGCATAACAAGGTGTGCTGTTGTGTGCATATTTGCCTTTTGTGTGTTGGCTCACAGTTATTCTATCCATATTTTCTCCTCCTTCTTTGTGTCCTGCCCTCCCAGCCTTGCAAGATCAACTGGTGTTGTTATTTTCTTATCTGTGAGGATCTTAAACTCAGGCTTTTATCTATAGTAACATACAGAGCTTTTATTGGTCCTTTCCAGAAATGCAAACAAGCTGGTGTCCTGTTGGCTACAAGCCAGCTCCTGTCTGACATTGCAACACATTTGGACTTACTGTACACATGATATCGCCTAAGAGGTGGCATCCCTTTAATTTTAACTGCTGCTAATACGTTTTTTGTTTTGTTTGTTTTACATAAGTTTATAGGAGACACAGATAATACTGTTTTCAATCGCATTGGTTGTTTGCTCTGGTGAGAGTGTGTCATCTCAAAATGCTTGTGTGTTTTAGGTGTTAAACCGGTATTCATCAGCCCCCCTGATTCCTATCGCCCCAGCCCCCCTAGTTTCAATGCTACCCTCAGTGTCTCTCCTGCCCCCTCCTGGTGGTGTGAGGGACTGCCTGAGGCTAAGGGGGCTGCCTTACACTGCGAGCATAGAGGACATCCTCACCTTCCTGGGCGAGTTTACACACGATATCAGACCACATGGTGTGCACATGGTGCTTAACCAGCAGGTACATGCACCAACCGCACCGACACACCCAGCGGCTCGCATACTTTCTGGCAAGAAAATTCACAGAACAATCTTTAATGTGCGTTTCCAGGGCCGTCCATCAGGCGACTGTTTCATCCAGATGCTTTCTGTAGAGCGTGCGCTTCAGGCCTCGCAGCGGCTTCACAAGCACATCATGTCCAGCCAGCGCGGGGCAAACAACCGCTACGTGGAGGTCTTTCCCTGCAGCGCAGAGGAGATGGGCCTGGTGCTGATGGGAGGCTCCCTCTCGCACATGCACACACACACACACACCCGGAGCAGGAGTGGGACAGGGCTCAGCCCGCCGCCATGTAAGTCCAGACGTAAGTGCTGCTGGGAGCTGGGGGTGCTTCGGGACTGCAGGGTAGGTGGGCTCCTGCCGTGGTGGCAGAGTTGCTGTTTTTTTTTCCTCCAATCTAGAGCTGTGGGAGGATGGGACGGGGATTCAAAACTGTGTGTGTGAGTTTGTGTGTGTATGAGTGCGGGTCTTCTTTGTCATTAAGTGGGATTAATTTGCCCGTCTGCATGCAGGAGATGTCTGATGTGATAACTGTTCTGTCATTTTTCTCCTGTGTTCACAAATTGTGGTTGGAATCTGTAGCGTAATTTTTCGGTGGTCTGTTTGCTGCTCGTTCCTAATCATTCTCCCTTATCACCACTTCATTAATTCATAAAGATCTGAAAGGATTGGAAAAGTGTAAGCAACACAATGTGATTCCTAAAAAGTTTTAAATACGGTGACATATGGCTTACAACTTTTCAATCTTATGCAGTTGGTGGTGGTTGGCGGGATTTAGTGTTACTAGACCAGCACACCTTGGAAAGTTTGGGTTTCCTGAGCTTTTCTGATTAGAAGCAGTGCAAAAGGTGGCCAGAGCTGGTGCTTAGATGTGCTTTGTTCCCTGTGTCTGTGGTCAGGATTAGAAATGTTATAATGTCGGTGAACTGTTGGCTTTAAAGTGCAAGTATTAACATGAGTAATCATCTGCACTATGGCCTTAAAACCATTTAAAGATTTAATGGTAATCTCTGTTTAATGAAAACACACAAGTCCGAAGTCAGAAATCATGTTCTGGATTTGTGAAAATGTTCAACTTATAAATAATTATATATATATAAAAAAAAGCTTATGCCTAAAATTGTGTCACATATTTTAGTCTTTATGCAGAATAAACTTGCAATTAGGGATTGTACAGCGTTGTTCTCATTGTGCAAATACTGGCCACACAGATGGCTCGGTAGACTGGCGTGAAAGCAGGGAAAGTAGAATCACATTAAATGCTGCAGCGACTTGCAGCTGTTGATTAAACTGATTTTGAGACAAAGCAAGTTTTTCACCATGCAGACACAGCACAGAGCAGGAAAAATTCAACATGCAAACACACACACACACACACACACATGGTTCAGTGCTAATTGAAGGCAATGTTGGTCATTGTTTGCAAGTTTGCATGAGCTCTTCTTGTAGAATCAAACAATGACCAGAGTTCAACATCATGACTTAGTGCACTTCTGACTTTGTATGTGTGTGCGATTGTGAAGTTTTTTTCTTTGTCTCTCTCTCCGTTCCCTTTTTTCTAGGTTTATCTCCACCATCCTACACCTTTGCCCCTGTTCCACCTGTGCTTCCCACAGAGGCTGCTGCTGCTCTCTTCCCTCCCATCGGGCAGATGCTGCTGGCCCCTCGGCCCCTGCCGCCAGGACATGCTTACTACCCCGCCTCAGCTCAGCTTTACATGAACTACACAGCCTACTACCCCAGGCAAGTCCTCGTGATTACATCATTATAATAAAAGATTCCTGCGTTGTTTTCAACCTCACAATCTCAGAACAAAGTGTTTTTTGATTTAGTCTTTGTTCATAATAAGTAAAATGTTATCAATATGAAAATACTTTTTTCATCACTACTAACATGGTAATCTCACTCCCCCCCCCCAATATAATATCCACCCAACAACTAATATAGATAGAATTAAAAGTCTGCAGATTTTTAAAGCTTAAAATAAGGCTGTCAGTCAGGGCTAATTTATGGCTTGTGTGCTGCTGAGTAAGCAACTTAAGAAATTAAACTGGTATTCTTTTCTAGTTTGTTTTTCTCAGCCTACTGTTTGCATAGCCAGTATAATAGTAAGCTGAATGGTACGAGGGCTATAAAACATCATAAAAGGCAGGTTTTATATATTAAGTCGTTACAAACAATGTTTTCCAATCCTGACTCCTGACTCTGGTCAAATTCTTTCACAAGCAATTACTAAACCTGAAAACACATCTCCCTGCTTACCACAATGATTAATTTGGTAAAAATAAACACATAATTAAACTTTGTTTCACTTTGTTTGCTTCCTGTTGTTTACCAACGGGGAAAAGTTCCTTCTTATGTTGGAATCTATCTTTCCAAGGAGAGAGGCTGGGACAAGGGTAGTTAATAACTGAAGATTGTTATCTGAGAACTTGGTAAACATAAAGTGACCTCTGTTTCTCCCTGGTTGGATATTTAGATGCACTTCAGAATAAACCCAAAGTTACTCCCAGCCTTGTTGTGTGCCATTTCTGATGGTTTCTTCTATATTTCTTGTGAAATTTGCAGATTTTTTACATTTTTTTTCTCTTCTTATCACTGAACCAATTGGTTCAGAAAAGAAATCAAAACAACAGTCTTGATTTACCCTCCCATTTTTATCTCTACAGCCCACCTGGTTCACCTACGACTGTCGGTTTCTTCCCCACTCCTTCTTCCCTCTCTTCCCCCGGAGGGTTGGTACGAATGCCAGGCCTGCCTTACAACGGCAGCGGTGTTAAAGACCTTATTAATGCTGTCCAAGGATACCAGGTGAGATAGTTTCCTTCAAACACACCATGTCTACTTCATAATTGTACTAATTTATTGCTCATACTTTGTGGAGTCCACATACCTCACTGTATGTCCCAAATGCTTTATTCAAATCTCCTCCTGTTATGGGTGTGTGTTTTCAGGCATCCATTGTGGTTGCCCAGAGGCTATCAAACTAGTTTATCCTGTCTACTCTCCCTGTTCTGTCGCACATGCACTCCTGCTTGCTTCAACTTGAACTGGAGAAACTTAAGTTTATAATATCTAAACACAGTAGAGAGTGAAGCATCACAGGGAAAATGAAGCAATACTTTGGGATATATTCTGAATATTTAGATAAACTCGGACTCGGATTATATTTTCCCTCCTCTTTAATGTCAGTCCCACATTTCTTCAGGCCCACATTGCTGTGAGGTGATTGTTTACAGCTGCATGTGTCTCAGCGGTATGTTTCTGTCACCCCCTCCCCCCTTCCTCATGCCACAGTACGCACCCGAGGATGCTCTAATGCACGCCCACGGGCCGGTGAATGCTCACGACTCGGCCAGGACATTGCTTATGCAGCCCAAAGAATGGGTGTGTATTTAAGGTGTCTGAGGCAGGTGGCAGGTAAGGATTGGCTGAAGGCGCAGTGAGGGGGGCTCTTCTTTAGACAACAGTTTTAGCTATCGCTTCACTGGTCAGCAGGGGTTACTGGGCTCTACATGACTTTTAGTTTCCTATATAAAGAGGGAATTTTCCACTACCTTCACATAGCAGCGACAAAGGGAATATATTTGATTGGGCTGAGTGGTTTGAGGAATTTTGGTGTTTTCTTTTATGATTTTGACTGGGATTTGCTTTATCTGCACTTCTGTCCTCTCAAGAAAGGATGAAATGAAACGGTGATAGAGAAGAGAATCAACTGATCGTTCACTTACCTTCCTCCCTTCAGAAAGTGGTTGTCCAATAAATGATAATAAGGCTGGATTGTCAAGCTAAGGGTTATGTACATGCAACAGAAATGCAACAGTAAAAGCATAAGGAATGGGGTAAGCACTGTGGATGTCTTTAGAAAAATAGGCTAGAATTATTATGTCTGGCTATCGAACTTAAAGTCACCAAGTGTTACTTTCAAAAGGATTTACTATAAGCGCTTCTAAACTTTCACCTCCTGTTTGAAATACTCGCCACGTGAGAACCAGCTTGGTTCAGCTCAACACGGATGAGTTCAACACACGAGTGAACAATTCTTAATCAGCTAATTTTCATGAAACAGCTAAACTGAATCACCGTCCTCAGTGGCTGAATCAGGAGCTTTTAGCAGCTTATCTGTGATTCACCGTCCCTCACTTTTTAATTAAGAGCTTATTCCAAAGCCACAGGAAAATGATCATCTTATATCTCAGTCACACATGGTAGCGTGCTGAGCCATTAGCCTAATGGACAGTGTGCTTTGTGCTGTAATGGCGAACAGGTCGGACAAGCTTGCGCATTGCGCCGCAGCCAGCATTCAAACAAAGAGCAAACCAAGTACAAATGATCAGGGAGCACAAATCCTTGAAGTGAACTGACAAGTGATTTGAATCAGCCAAATGACTTCCATGAATGCTGCAATCTGCTCCTGCTCTGTGTTATACTGGGATGCATAGCAACAGTGACTAAGGGGGCTGGGTTTAGCCAACGGTTGGTCTTGTATTGTGACGGTGCAATAGATGGGTCATAAGGTGGAGGTGATTGTAACATCTGGTGTTGGTATAAGAGCTCCTTTTATTCTTTTTTGTTGATTTGACATTGCAGTGATACTCTTGTGTCTTTCTGTCTCCCCTTTTCTCACCCCTCCTGGTCTGCCAGCAGGGTCCCATGGAGTCCGTTTCTCTCCTGAACAGCAGTCTGATAGGTCAGTCCAGCGGAGGAGATGCTCCTCTCATGTCCCTTCCTACTCTCATGACCAAACCTGGAGGACAGTACTTGGATCTGACATTGCTGTAGGGTCACACTTATACATGAGTCATGTGACAATGTGTCAAAGACTTGTTATTAGTTGTTTTTTTTTTGTTTGTTTGTTTGTTTTAGTCTTTTAGACGTGTTATTTATATCTTTGAGATACAGAGATAAATGTATTTTATAGGTAATTCATTGCGGCCTTGGCCAAAAAATAGCATTTTTTTCCATTTATTGCACAATGTGTATTTTTAAAAGCTTTATAGAGATTTTTAAACCTGTTTTATTATCGTCATCAATATATTTGCTAGCAAAAGTAGAGAAGAACGACCTAGTAGCAACTGAGCTAATTCTTTTCTTCCAGCTTTTTCTGTGAAGAGTGAAAGTGCGTGTGTGTGAAAGCGATGAGAATGAGTATTATGCATGATTATGTTGATACATTTTATGTCCTATAATCTGTTAATGCTTTACATTTTATATGTTTATATACATTTGATACAGTGCACAGTGATTGTATTCAAAGCTTTAGTGCATGAAGAAGTTTAATGATAAAACTTTTAAGATGTTTACATAATGCCAAAAATCAATGCACTGTTAATCAGTAAGACTAAATGACTATCATAGCAGTATCTTATGATAATGTTACACTGTGAGTTTGTCAGGTAGTCTGATCCTTTTTTCAGACATGATTTACAAAAAATGTGACATCTCACACTTCCATAACCACCCGTGTGTCCCACCTCCGTGCCCTCAGTGAGGAAGTTTCCATGTTGCGTCATGATACTGTAGGTTTGCCTTTTGTTTTTTCGGCTCACCTGAGCAGTGGACAACCCCGGTTCATGGGGCACAGGTTTGCATTCATCCAGAGGACTCCAGTCACAAGCTCTCAGCTGAAGTGGGTGAATCTCAGGAGCCTTTTGAAGTTCATGACCAACCTGATTACAGATTGTACTTCGGATTTAGCTGTCCCTCACATTTTCCTCGTTTTCTCTCTTACATTTACCCTACGTTTGTATTTTTGAAGAAAAAGCAGAAATCTGTTCGCCATGTTTTATTTAACCTGGCCGTTTGTAGATTTGCAGAGACATTGAAAAGCAAAGGAACTGAAGGACATGTTTGACACATGTCTTGTGAATCCGTTCCCAGCAGAGATGATGTTTCGGTAGTGTGAACATGTCCTGTAGCAGGAGTTGTTCCTGAAGCCATTCTTGAAAAGAAAGAAAGGAAAACAATAAACATAGCATGTCAAGTTTCCAAGCCTGCTTCTGCTTGATTTGACCATTTGCCTGCTGAGCCTTTCATCACCCTCTGCTGTGCACTTCTGGAGCCATTAGAAGTGTCACGGCGCAAACATCCAAGTGGAGTTGTCTGATGACAGAATGCAGCTCAAGGCAAAACTTTGGGAACTCCCTCACACTGTTCTCAGCGATCACCTCTGAGTTTCCCACATACGCACATACTCCAGCAAAGAAGCTATTGTTACTTCGACACACTAAACATATTATGTGAGAGGATGGCCTTTTCTCTCCACTGGGTGGAAAAGTGAAGAATAGGGAGAGCAGGAAGTGGGAAGAGAGACAAAACTATGTCAGACCCCCTTGGGGCAGGTTCAGCATTGTGAAACTCAATCCTATGCACCCCACCCTACTTGATCCCTCCTAAAGACGCTCACCCATTCTCCCACTCAAAAAAGTCGTCTAAACCAGCATTGCAACAGCATTAACTAACAAAACTCAAACTGAGGTGTGTTATTAAGTTCTCGATGTTTCTTCACGGCAGTTTTTGGGACTTACATGTGCCGTTGCAAAATGCGGTGGTGTCACTTGCTTTTTATAAGTACAAAATCTTAAATTGGTATATTTTATCTTGCATAATTGAACTGTATTTACCAGGATCTTTCATGAAGATGAGTTTGCTTTGATATTAGTTTGACTATTTGTCTGATCAAAAATCGTTAAAACAAGTTAAATGAGATGTATGATAAAGGACCATCCATGAGCTCCTCTGGAATGATAGTTTAATTTTTCACTTGAAGATTTGCTTTTAAGATGTCAATTAA
>JBBDHI010000006.1:13498075-13509879 GCA_037177115.1 Craterocephalus stercusmuscarum | reverse complement strand
TATACGTATATATATATACACAAAAGGGACACATTTTCTGTAAACAGTTGAATTATCAAAAGATAACCTGATATAACATTAATGTAATGTTTAATAAAAAAAACAGCCCACTTTAAAAGCACAACACACATATGAAGAATTCTACTTCACTTTCCTATTTCACACTAAGCTAAGCACTATAAACAAAGCAGCGTAGGCAATATGTACAGCACTGTTCCCCTTCTACCTGCTGAGAATTACCTCATTCAGCACTATCACCTCTAAATTTCACTTTCAATCACATGATTTGAAATAATTTAGTGGTCATAACAATAACAAATACATTATCAAAGACACATTCAAGGCAGATTTGAGATCTTGCAGTAAACAAACAAAGAGATTAAACCATCAATTACATTCAATCAGTTGATCACATAAAAAATATGCACATACGAAGCAAGGCACAAAGCAGTTTTCATCTCATTTGTGTTCAAGTGGCATTTTTGTTTAAGTTCATATCCAAGTTTTTAAAAGGAATATATCTGTACTGTGCACAACACAACTAAGATGACAAACTGATGCAGCATATTTGCTCTAACTTTCTGAAGTGTTACACAGTATAAGGAGGTATTACTTTGTGTCTCAGAGTCATTAAGTTAAGTGTGTATTTATTCATATGTATTCGCTGTTGACGATCATTAATAATGATAGCCTCATAAAGCGCAAGTCACACCGAATCGGAAATAAGGCTGTAATGAACACATCCTTATAATTCACAGAGGTATAACCCTCAGAACTGCAGCAGCTGGGGTGGTGAGTGGTAATGTAAGTGTCAACGGCGTGAATAAGCCAGAAAATTCAGCAAATCAAACTACGAAAAAGTAACTTCCTGTAGTTTTTAGAACATGCACTGGTCCCTTTCATTTCACACCCTTAAATCTGCCCAACCTTAAAAATCTCTGGTCAGAACAAAAAGGTCCTTTGCACTTTGGAGAAGGCAGACGCAGACGAGCAGAAGTGATAAATGGATGGAGACAGAACTGATGAGGATGACGGAGACGAGTCCATTAGCAGAGCTTCTCTCTTTGCGGGTCTCAGAAATCCAAAACGGATTCCCAGGTTACAGAGAGGTCAAAGGGCAGTCATGACCTTATCCCTGTAAACCAAACTGGCAGATCCTTTCAGGGTGCTGCTGGTCCTCACAGGGACGGGAGGATGCCTGGACACGGGACTCTCAGCCTCAAAGGAAGATCTAAGCGCAGCATGTAGGTGGAGGATCACACACAGAAACATGGAGGTAAACAAGACAAGAGGGACGGGGTATGAGCGACATGAAGTATGATGAGGAAACAGACAGCGTGGAGTATGGAGGCTCTCTGCGTGGTCTTACCTGTGCGGCGGCGTGTGGCCGGAGGGGTGCAGATAAACCGGGGGTGTGAGGGCAGGGAGGGGCGGATGCCACGGCTCGTGACCGAGAGGAATGTTGTGCTGGTACTGCAGGGGGAGGAGAGGATTGAAGAGAAACTTCAATTAAATGTTGCCACAAGCCAGATTGGTTGCCGCCATAAGTATTTCTGTGTGTGTGTGTTGATGAGAGGGTTATCTGAGGTCACTCACCGCACGCAGGCTGGGATCAGGGCTGGCATGAGAGCTGCGAAAGAATGTCAACAATCATTGATAAAGAACTGCACGAAAAACTGATTTTACACCAACACAACAGGTATGACTCTAATGTTCTTAAAGTTATCAGAAAATAGAAAAACCGACAAGTCATAGCATTTTTACATCTCGTTTACAAAGAGCTACTTTTTAGTGTGAGACTAAATCCAGGCAGTTATGTGGATTAAGGTCAAGGATAGGGGATCAGGAATGAATGTAAAAAGGGGGAATGCCCTCACAAAGATAGCAATGTGCATGTGTCCGTTTTGTCCGTTTGTGTGTTTTACCTGATGTGCGGAGGCTTGGCCGGAGAAATGGCAACTGGCGGGGAGATGCAACATCGGTTAGCAGAGAAATGTGCAAGTATGGCATTCCTTCTTCATTTATGCAATTTCTATGAGTCAGCCTCGCTGCAGACATGTTATTACTCTGCTGCTCAAGACTTCAATCTCTGAATTTACATAGGCTACTTGAGCGGAGCGGTAGATCTGAGTCTACAAGGGGATTGGCAATAATTGCTGAGTCTGTGGTCTACATGTTCATCTTTTATGATGGGCAGCTTAAAGCGAGGTAGTAGCTTGTCAGCCTGGCAGGACGCCGCAGCTCTCAGAAAGTGAGAATGACGGAGGAGTGAGAGTACAGCAGGTGTTTCTGACTAAAAAAGAGCGATGCTCGTGGCTACAAATGTGACCTTTCCTTTCAAAAAGGAGCAGAGCTGTTTTATATTCATTAGGCTAATCAAATTACAACGTAATATTAAATACTTTTAAAGAGCAACCTTTGAAAGGGCTGAAGCTTTTCTCAGCCTCACACTTGTGTGGAGCAAATTTTAGAAAGCAAAAACGCCACGTGTGACCTTTATGATGGCACACAAGGGCTGATAGGGGACAGAGCAGGTGTTATTAGTCATCCATGTTTTTTACGCGCTCATAAGACTCACCTTTGCCCAGCGAATGTGTGCGGGAGGGGTAGCGTTTGCTCGGCATTCTCTCAAATGTGCTGGCTCGCCTCAGTCTGCCTCCGTGAGTGGCCTGGTACTCTGTCTTTCCGCTGAAGGAAAACCCACACATGAGGTGACGAGTGAGACTTATTATTACTAGCCACATTCAGAATTTTTGCAAAGCAGCAGGGTTAGCGAGGTTGTTTACAAAGAAGAAAAGTGGGGTTTAAGAAAAAAAAAGCTCATTGAGGGAGGCTTCTCTAGTTCTGTGATGATGCATTATCGCTCTTGAAATCTGTCATACATCACAAACAAAACGACACAAGACATAAATCTGAGAGTGAAATTCATCACAAAAACCAGGATCTTATTCTGTCAGCCCAGGTTTTCACCCAGCTCAAGCGTTTGCTTTTGCTTCCAGCATCTCCAACGGGAATGTTTATCCTCTGACAACAGGACGCCTTTACACGGCTTTGATTGAGCTGCTCCCACAAATAACAGGAAGTGCCCTTCAAGTGTGAGAATTTGCTCGGACCATCTGATAATAATCACAAGAAAAACAAACAATATGAGGGGAACATCTCAGTCTCCATAGGAACAGGTCCATGTAACCATAGATACAGTGTAACCATAGATACAAAGGCTCTGTTTTATGTGACACATTATTCCCCATATGCCGGTAAGTAGCGCTGGCCACAGTCACCTGAGCTGGAGCAGGAAACTGCTCCGCGGCTAATCAGCAGGTGTGAGGCCGTGTCTGTGCTCTACCTGAATCTGAAGCGGGATCCCAGCCGCGTGAAGTCGCTGCGGCTGGCTTTCCCTGCTGTCGGCTGGCGGAGGCGAAAGAAGGAATGGCTCTCCACGGCGCACTTCCACAGGTGTTTGCAGCTCTTGGCGCTGGCTAGCTGGAACACGAACGTGTGCTCCTGCTCGCGACCCTTCACAGTTAAAAGAGCAGATATGTTCAGTCGTCTTCTGGAACCATCACAGGAGATTAGGGAGGTGTTTGCAAAAGGAAGCAAACCTGGTCATCGTCCTCCACCACCACCAGCGTGAGGCGACTCTTTTTGAAATCTAGTCGTGTGATTTTGGGCCTGAGTAAACACACAAAGAGGCACAAATAAAACCAAAAACTCTTCTTTAGCTCTCTTTTTTTCCCATTTTTTGGTCTGGTGACTACTACAGGTGCTATTCAGAAAATCAGAATATGCTGGAAAAGTTGTTTTATTCTGGCAATTCAGCATAAAAGATGAAACCAACACATTTTATGTACCAAGTACAGATCCAAGAGTTTACTGGCATTTTTTATTGATTTCAAGAGATATTCTAATTTTCTGAATTTTTTTGATTTAAGGTTTTCTGAAGCTGCAAAGTCTGATCAGCAAAATATAAACAAATATAAACGGAAATATATTGATTTGCATAATATTCATCTCAATATCTGCATTTAATCTTTGAAGTTAAGTTACAGGTACTACTCAGAAAATTAAAATATTCTGAATAAGTGCATGCATTTCTTTGCATTTCATAAGCTAAACGAGTCGAAGCTTCGGTTCTCTTACCAAAAGAAAAGACCAATTTTGTTGGAGCCTTCAAAAACCAAGATGCCAGTCGGAGTGAGACCCAGTGCGTATTCTCCTCCGTCTCTGCCCTGAAGACATAACATAACACACATAGCTAGCTCTCTAACACCACAATGGCATTCATAAACTCATATCTGCGGCAGTGAAATCCACTCACACACCTTGACAAAGTGCATATCGACGCCGTAAAGTTCCAGCCATTTGCATTTGTTGAGAAAAGAAATCTCTGCTTGAGATGGGCTCTTTCCCCTGAGGGCAAAAAAACAAATAAAAAAAGACACAATGCTGAGCTTTCACAACAAAAACGATCATTCTCTCTATCACTCCGACTCTGATTAGCAGCTCCGGGTGCAACTCCAGCATCTGTGGGTGTGGTGTAAGACTTTACATGACATTGGCTTTACATGAACCCACTGAAGTGCTGCACACAGTATGTAAGTAATCTAATCTGAGACGGGCACAATCAGAGTGCAGTTGGGTTAAATAATGCCTGGAATCAATCAAGACCCTTCGGAGATTAAGCCCGTAATCCTTCACACAGACCAGTGACACGGAGGCCGAGGCGGAGGAGGCGAGTGCAGAGGGATGGTGAAATGATACACGCTTGTCAGAGAAAAGACAGTGATTCCTTTTCTGCCCCGTGCTCTGCTTTCTGCCCTGCTTGTTTCATCCACTAAGAAGAGAAATCTGCTCTGGTCAAGTTGCTGGTCACTAGATGCTCTGACAGTGTGGAGGTGTTTTTTAGGGGATTGAATCTTGCAGCAGGTCACGATTCAATTCAATTACGATTCTTGGGGTAACGATTCGATTCTGTATCGATTCTTGATTCATACAGATCTTAATTCACATTCAGTCCTCTTTTAGTGACACAACGTGCTGATAACTCTGTTCCTCTACAAGCCAGAAACAGCTGTGAGGAATCGTCTCATCAGTGGACAGAAAACTGATCATTTTCATCAAAAAATGGTTTAAACCAAGCAAACATGGCAAAGTTTAACATGTCACTTAGCAGCAGCTTTGAAAGTCAAGCTAATCATTTTTAGCCTTTTAAAAAATAGATTCTTGGAAATTTTAAAACGACTCTGAATCTTGATGAACAAAAATCTCTATTACAATTAAAAATGATTTTTTTCACCAACCCTAGTGGTCGGCCTCTTTTTAGGATGTGCAGCAGGAACAGCACGCTGCTCTTTGATGGAGTTCCATCCTCACCTGAGCTCCAGCCAGCGGCTGAAGATGTCCGCCTCCATAGCCTCGCTCTGTTTGGGAGTGAAACGAAACTCTGACACCAGCTCAGGAGAGTGCTCCAAGGGGTCGCAGTCCCCCAGCTCACCTGGATGTAGAAAAGACTCAAAATGTGACTGGTGCCTCTTTGGAGTGGCTAAACTCATCAAACATCATATAAACGCACCTGAAAGAAATCTACTTACTTTGTAAACAATAAGCTGCCAGCTCCACGGACACGTCGTACGGACATTTTAACCTTATGGGAGAGAAGCAGACATTCATAAGCAACTGTTTGAGCGCTGCTGTGCAGATCAAAACACGAGTCAGCGTGTGTAGGAGAGACACACAACTGGCCGAATGCCATACATATGTGTGAGAGAGCATGTCAAGGAGGAGAGGAGCAACCCTTTTCCTAAAATAAGCAGCCCTCTGCTGTTCTTGATCTTGAGCTTTATAATAGAGTTGGACTCAGGGGATCCGTGGCCCAGATACTGTAAGAGGAGGTAATGCTGTCTGAAGTGTGTGCTCGCAAAGCCAGGTCCGCGTTTGTGTGTGAGAAACAGATGTTGCTGAACAAACGTCCCCTAAAACTCTGGCGGAGGTGACCTGTGTACTGATGAGTGTGTTTTTTCAAGGTTTAATGTTGCTGATGAGACATGGACGTCCTCGCAAATGAAGATGGAGAGCCTGGAAGTGACTCTTAGGGACGTTGCAATTGTTTCTGTTTCCAGTTGACACAAGCAGAGTCGACCTTTTCATCTAATTCTTGACACAAATCAAGTCATTACCTTGAATGTCCAACGACTCAACACAGCAAATTAATTTATTATAAAACATCAGCCTCACAATATTAAAACCATCCGGCTGTTATGGTATGTCCTGGGTTGTTTTTTTGTGTGATTTATTGTGTTTAGCACCAACAACTCTTTTGTGTATGTTTGACTGATAATGTTTTGATGAGTGATCTGTGTAAAAATGAGCGTGTCACATGGTTCAATGTCCCCCTAAACACAGAAACATGACCTTCATTTTGTAGATTTATTGTCTCATTTACATCAGAGACAAAGATGCTAAGTCACAGTTCTTTGCTAGTTTGTATTGTTTTCAATCAGATGGTGAGTAAAGTTAAATCTTACATGATAAAATTATCTTGAAATATGTATATAGTATAAATCTCGTAGCAAAAACGATAATTGTAGAACTAACAGCAAACAGATCGATGACCATTAGCCTTGATCTTTTCTTCCTGCTGTAAATAATGTCGGCATGTGTCCTCATCATTTTTGTGTGCAAGAAAAGACTTACTTGCCAGACAAAATGTCTTGTCGAAGCTGCAGCACAAACAGATACCTGTCGATGTGACAAACAGCAAAACAAGATCATAAATCAATCGATGTATCACAGGTTTTTCCTCATGTCTGACACATAATTTGCTTTAACAAGTCTCTGTCCATTCGGCCTTGATTTGAATTTGCCCACAGAAGCAAAGTAATTAGCTTTTGTCCCCTCTAGACCTCTATGCTGGGCTCCAGAGAGTGCACTGTGCATGTGTGTGTGTGTGTGTGTGTGTGTGTGTGTGTGCGCGGGTGATTTTTACCGTGTAAATTCCTCACGCAGGTTATTTGGCTCTGAGGAGTAAAACTTCACCCTGAAGAAGAGTCTGTAGGGCTGGCCGTCTGAAAGAAATGAAAACAGACAAGAAAGCAGGAGGATAAAGACGAGGGGCACGATGAAGCACCTTGTGAAGACTAATTTAATCATATCAAACCCTCATCTGATTTATTTCATCCATTTAATCTCATCCTTCCACTGTATCCTTTCCATCTCGTTCATCCATCACCGTTGTAAGGCCAGAAATCTGTGTTCGCTCACATTTCTCTGCGGCCACGCTTTTTCTCTCATGTTTTATGTCAACATCGGTCAGATTCTTTCATGCTACAGAATTACGACAATATTAATCTCTCTTCCCTCCCGCTGCACCATTTATCCCCTTGAAAAAAAGCCAGAGAGAAAACAAGGGTATGGCTCTTAATGCACACGCTAATCACTGTGTCAACATTAGATAATACTCCACCTGCTCCCCACTCACCTGCCACCACATGCACATATAGTAGACTGCACAATTTCCTGCACACACACACACACTGATTAGGACAACATTTTCAGGCATGGCCGACGTACCTCGGATCTGTTTCTTTATAGCTTTGGACATATCCAGCCAGTGCTAGTAGAGAGTAAAATCAGAAAGGTTAGAGCGACTTATATTGGCATGTCAGTCCACACTGATCAAGATAAGAGCTTTTTACTCACTGAAACTTGATCTGTGTCCATGAACTGCAACCCAAAGTAGTCCGTCTCCACCAGATCTATGTGATACATGATCTGATCAAAAAGGTCCTGACCCTTGGATTTACTCTAGAAAAGAAGAAATAAAAAAGAGAAATGTTGTTTTATTTATTTTTATCGCTTCTACTGCAGGAAACACGTCTTTGCTGATTAATAAAGAGCCTTTAAACCTACATATCAGCCTGTTTCAGACTGACCTGGCATCTGTGTCAGGAGGTCAAGCAGAGGTGAGGAGGTGCACTGATGAGATAGTCAAAACCCTCCCTGAGGGAAACGCCTGTTTTCAGGCTTTGGACGTAAACGAACAACCAAGGACACAAGCTGGCGCAGAAAAGGACGAACTGCATACTGTCCCAAACTTATTGGGAGCAGTTTATGAGTAGATGTGCCTCGTCAGCCCATATGAAGACATAACCCGAGTGTGACCCATATAAAACACAGAGGGTGTGTAGAGAGATGACAGCCTTGTACTTTGTATCCTGATAACAAGTCTAAACTTCCTGGTGGGTGTGCGGATGTGTGAGGAAATCAGTGGTATTAAGGGATTGAGGACAGAAAAAAAAAAAAGCTTGCGTTCACTCTGCAGGCTGATTGGAGCCATAGCCTCCATCATCTTCACAAGCAACCAAAAAGAATAATTTGCGCAAAATATTTTTCTTTTCTTTTACTCTGTTGTTTTGGCTGCTTTCAGCCTGAAGAGAAACACTAAAAGGCTTTAAAAGGCGAGTTTCAGCTGCGTTCAGGTGCACCTGTAACAGCGCCTGTGGGGAAACAAGAGCACATGAACGAGCTTGTTCCAACACACCTGTGACTAAGCCACCAGCTCGACAAGTCATGTGTCATTTTAAATGGTAATACCCAGGAGAAGCTGTGGCTTTGTTTTATTTCTATAATCGCCCTGCAGCAGGACACAAGAAAAAACTCTCTGGCCTGATAACCCACAATACACTAACCGAGAGTTTCAGAAAGTGACGCACGCAACGGCTTCAGTGACACACACAACCTTTAAAATGAAAACATCTTATGAGGAGCCACTTACGCACACATGCCCACACACTCGCTCATCATCCCACCTACCCCTCGCATGCTTGTATCGCGCGTCGGTGCCACAGAGTCCCCATAGTGGTAAATCAGATCAGGGAGTCAGGGAATAGAGGCAGACTGAGAGGGAGAGAGAGATGGAGGGAGAGAAGGAGATGGAGGAGGAGGAGGAGGCAGGGAGCGAAAGCATAAGATGATGAACAAGGGAGAAAGGCCACCGAGGGAGAGTAATTATGAGGGAGGATGGCTCAAGGAAGGGAGCCAAGGAGGAGATTGCTGGGGGAAGATCAGATATGAGCAGAGTGGAAAGAAAGTGGAGGGAAGACGCCATAAAAGAGCAAACAGGAGGCGGTCTGCTGCAGGTCTGAGCCAGTTTAAGAGTTCCCTGAACTCAGAACGAGGAAGCAAAGTGATAAAGAGCAGCATCTGGAGCTTCACCTCTCACTACACAGGAAGACACGCTTACAGGAAGAGAGACACACTGTTAGCACTGACAGTCTGCTGACAGTTCACTCCAGATGGATTCGCTCCAGCACATGCAGTCAGTCTGAACCTAACAGTTGATCACATTGACCGATAGAAATATGTCATTACAAATGCAAATAACAGCACCTCAGCCCTCAGGATGGAGCCGGACAAGGTCAAATTCAATGAGTCACAAGCCAAAATACAATAATGTTAACATTAGCAAAGCAGAGCCATTAAAGTTCCCAACATGTATCCAAACACTTTCTGAAATCCTCTGATTAACAAACCAACAGCTTTTTTCTCCGAACCCCAGTAAGAAAATTGCATTTGCTAAATTATTGTTGAAATGAAACACTGATCTAAATAATCACTTAATACACTTTTCACAATCAACCAAACTTTCATGATGTTAAAATGAAGACGTCTAATAGGCTGTAATTAAACTGAAAGCATGGCCCAGCCTTGGACATCTGAAAGTGGAAACCAAGGACGACCCAAAAGGACCTTACAGTGTCCCTGAGGCCACACCTTGACACAGAGCTACTAACTCGCCCTGCCACTTGCACACTTTTGCTCACACACACTGTACAGCGGAAACACGCAGAGTTCAGACTTCCGCGCACTCACAGGCAAATCCACATTGACATCGGAGCCGTCCAGCAGCAGGACGCGGCAGGTGATGGTGGTCCTGGCCGTCCCGGACGCCGGGATGTGCACCGGTGCGCCCCCGGTCACCACGGCGGGCGCGTGGACGACCTGCTGCTGATGGGGCAGGAGCAGAGGGTTCCCGGTCATCCCCCCCGCTCCCCCTCCTCCTCCTCCCCCACTCCCTGCTCCCCCTTTCCCGTCCCGCTCGTCCCTCTCTCTCATCTGGAAGCGGCTGCGGGAGCGGCGGCTGAATGTCCGGCGCAGAAAGCTCATCATCTTTCCGATCCACAAGGCGACGAGCTCCGTGTTGTGTCCGTCAGAGCTGCTCCACAGAACAGCTGCGGCAGCTGGGGGGCTGCTGCTGCTGCCGTCGCCTCCTCCTCCCTCTCCTCCTCCTCCTCCCCGTCCTCCCCGGGGCGAGGAGTCACTCAGCAGGCACGGAGGAGACTTCAGGGCTGCCGATCAGTCCTCGGGCTGGATGTTGGCAGCAGCGGGGACCCCGGCCACATACTAATGAAACTACAGACTGGCTACTAGGGCACCAACCAGTTGATTTCCAGTCATTCGCTCCGGTGTGATGGCAGGACAGTCACGAAAATACAAGCAGCCCTCCTCCCCCTATCCTGTCGTCTCCCGTGCACCTGCTTCGCTCACTGTTGCGCACCGACTCTAAATTCCCGGAGAAATCCCGTCCGACGCTCCGCAGTGAGAACCCTGAGTCACACGGGGCCGAGGAGGGAGGGGGGAAAGCTTACCACCTCTGGACCGGGCCGGACTCCGGTGGTTGTTGCCTCGTATTCTCACCGGAGAACCGAAACTACTAGTCTACCTCACAGGTAAAAGTCAACCAGCGAAACTGGACAAACAGCATGATCTGCGCCTGCGTAAAAACACAACGCAGAACAAACTTCTGTTCCTCCCGACTGGCCGACCCATTAGTGCCAGAGAACCAGCGCCACCTGTCTGTCACAGGGGCCCGCCTGCCCCAATACTCAGTCATTTTTGTTCCCAAGCTGGGGAGCAGGGGAGCCCAAAGGCTTCTGGAGGGGTTTCCAGAGGTTTAAAATGGGTAAACTAGTAACTAATTAGATATAAACACACTGATTTGAAGGAGTAAAACATTTTACACCACGAAATTAATATAATTAGATCAAAACAACAAAAGACAAACACGTCTTTCCAATACATTATTGGAATTTTTTTATTTTTTTTCCTTTTCTCTGCTTATTGGTAATCAGTTGTTTTTCTTTTCCGTTTGGCAAAATATCAGCAAATTCCCCAATTTCAGTTTCAGAAATCAGTCCAAAACAATCCAATCAGCCTAAAATCTCTCATTGCAAACACAGAATTACATTGTTTCTATTATTGCTAACCTTCATGAGGGGAACATCAAATTCTGGGAGCTAGTATAAAAATGATTTCCACAATCTCATTAGCAGTCTTCTACATCATCCTTATGGTACACATTTTAAAAATACATGTCTTATTACACAACCTAAGGCATATTTCTCTTTCGTGCAGCAGCTTTTCAGGACACCTTTTTCCTGTTTTGAGAAGGGGCTTTTTATCTTGGAGCTCTAAAGAACAGATTTTCACACTGGATCACGTCCATATAGGAGTTTTTAACTAAGTTGAAACTATGACCTTGGTGGAAACAAATGGAACACACAAACTCTCTGATGTGCCCATCCAGTATGAAATTTACCCTAACCCTGGTGACCTTCTCAAAATGTACTACCTTCTGGACACCTTTATGACAAAAAATGTACGTGCACAAAAGAAACACATTAGTTATTTTCCCACAATCAGAAGTATTCATCACTTAAAGATCTTCAGGTCTGTTTAAAGCTTCCAAACATTACGTCATTAAAAAAAGAAATTCATTATCTAACAGTGTTGAGACAATATTATTT
>JBBDHI010000006.1:13441282-13464471 GCA_037177115.1 Craterocephalus stercusmuscarum | reverse complement strand
TGCCCAGCCCTATTAATAGCTATGATTACTTATATTCTTAATAACAATATATGTTTTTAAGATCATCCTTTCATGTATTTTTTAATAGGAAAAGACTAAGAGCACGAAAGGCAGGAAGGGAGCCAAACTTGCTAAGCTGGGTAAGTTAGTTCACTGCTGTTTTCAGAGGAAAGAGGGATAAACATGCTTAACTTTACCATTGTTATTTAAATATTTGAAAGTCCAGCATTTTGTTTCACGGACTGAAAACTTAAAATGTTGCATGAGCTTCCAAAAACAACATTAATGTTTCAGATTCAGTTTTGTGTCATCATAAATGGTGGTCTCCACAAAGATCCAGTGAGCGTTAAGGGTCAGGCTTTCACATGTAAACAACATTCTAAGTAATATTTTAAAACTTATAGTTCATTGTTGTTTGGATGCTGGAATGTATCTATGAAGTTGTCCATGTATAAGGATAGTGAAGAATAACTTGTAATGGTGATTATTGGACTCTAGCCACAGTATATATTTTTAAAATGTTTTATTTTCAACCTTTAGCCACTGCTCCGCCTAACAAGAAGCGGGCATGGAGCTGGCCTGCCTACCTTGAAGAGGAGAGGGCTATTGCCGCTCCTTTGAAACTATTCAAAGAGGTATAACCCTCACATACCAAAAACTTTACATGGTTTTGAAAAACTTGAGTTATCTAAGCAGCATTATGATATGGATTTGTCTTGCAGCACCAGTCATTTCCTCAAAGCAGGAACAGTTTTAAAGTTGGAATGAAGCTGGAGGGGCTTGACCCATCTCATCCATCTCTGTTCTGCGTGCTGACTGTCGCAGAGGTAATAATCCTGATCACATTTGTGAATTTGGTTCAGCTTAAGACGGTATATAACTTAAATGTTTCTTGTTCACAAACATGTATACCATCCCTTTGCCATGCAGATCCAAGGTTACAGAGTAAGACTCCACTTTGATGGCTACCCAGAATGCTACGACTTCTGGGCCAATGCTGACTCGTGGGATCTGAAACCAGCAGGCTGGTGTGAGAAGAATGGACACAAGTTACTGCTGCCTAAAGGTAGTCCCATCTTTTATCACTAGATGGCTCATTTACATAATTCATATATTAAAAGGAAGTTAAAACTGAGTTTTGTCTTATTGTAGGTTGTAAAGACGGAGAGTTTAATTGGAGCATGTATGTGAAGAACTGCAGGGGTCAGCTGGCCCCAAAGCACCTTTTCAAGAGCCTGAACACAGTGAGAACTATGCTTACTATCAAGGATCTTGATTGTTTGATTTAGGGATTTTCTCATTAAAAGTGTTTTTTTATTATCATCATTTGTATTTATTTATTTTTTTGTAGTCCGTGACTCCATCTGGATTTAGAGCAGGGATGAAACTAGAAGCAACAGACAGAAAGAACCCTTCGCTGATTTGTGTAGCGACAATCGTTGCTGTTGTCGACAACCGCCTGCTTGTTCATTTCGACAACTGGGATGACACCTACGATTATTGGTATGAACTAGGTGCATGTAATTTAAATACTGCATGATTGAAGTCTAGTAACATGTGGACATAGGGGCAACTGTAGTTTCTTTAATACTCAGTAAATCCAGAGCTGTGTTTATCACGTTCTTTTATTTAAATTCTTTATGTTCTTGTTGTTCAGGTGTGATGCCAGCAGTCCGTACATCCATCCTGTTAATTACTGTGAAGAGGCAAAGTTAACTTTGACCACTCCACCTGGTAAGTTGCACACCAACGCACTGTACTTTTTCATATTCCTAATAAAATAATAAAATGAAACATGTGATGTTATAAAATCATTAAATTAGAAAAGAGATCAAAAGAAATTTGAAGGAGATTGAATTAAAAGGAAATTCTTTAATGAATGATGTAATTTCCTGTGGATTCCCACTGTGCTACCTGAGTTGTTTCATGCGGATGTATTTGCAATGATTCATCCACAGTTTACTCTAACGAGTCTTGATTTTTCCCCTTAGACTATAAAGAACCTAAGACTTTCTCATGGGAGAAATACCTGGAAGAAACGGGGACACAGGCTGCCCCTGCTCGAGCCTTTAAACCGGTATGAATTGGACATACATACATATGTTCAAACATACATACATTGCTTTTATCAATGGACTTTTTGTTATTGATTTGATACTTTTTTGTCAACATTAACACCAGACTTCAAATGTGTAATTTTACTGAAATAATTATAAAATAATTACATTGAGACGGGAATTTTACCTCTCATAAATATCTGTGTGTCTATCATTTATATATCTGATTAGTTCCCTACAAAAACTAGCTCATATTTCTTAGTGAAACAATAGTGTTGGTGCCCCGTTTCTGCTCTCTGCTGCTTATAAATCCAGTTTGCAGATGTTTCATCGCCCTTTCCCTGTTGACACTTGCCAAGTGATTCCAGTTCCATGATTCAGAGGCTGCACGACCGCTTTTAAACACTAGATTAAGTGGTTTCAGCAACTGTTGCTTCCATCATTGAACATGTTGACCAGTGAAGCTCATAAATTTGAAAATCTCCAAGGAAACTAAATTCTAATGGATTTATTTGAAATAGTGTTTAAATTAATAATTTTAAGTATTCGTAACTTCCTGATCCCTACAGGAACGCTCTCACTGGCTGATCAGAATCCGGACGTTCCGAAAGTTGGCAGAGAAAGACCGTCATGCTAAAGCTAAAAAACTAGCAGCTATCGCTATTTAAAACAGCCAGGCGTCATATCGGGTATGGCTCCTTTAAGATTCATTTTTTGAAATATTTCTGGTTAATACTGTTTGCAGCGACCTCCGCATGGCTTCCAGATTGGGATGAAAGTGGAAGCTGTTGATAAGAGGAACCCCATGCTTATTCGTGTCGCTACTATAGTGGACACTGAGGATCACAGACTGAAGGTAGAGGCTGAAATATCTCCTGATCAGATATTTTTCACTTGCTCTGTGCTAAGTTTTCCCTTTGTTTGGTATGTAGATCCACTTTGATGGCTGGAGTTCAGAGTATGACTATTGGGTGGAGACTGACTGCCCAGATCTGCACCCTGTTGGGTGGTGCCAGAAAACAGGACACCCGCTACAAAACCTCAATAGTGAGACACACTTCTTGACTCTCACACGTTGAGATTGTAAACTCTAAATCATATCAGCACTCACCCGTGTACGTGTGTGTGTGTATTTCAGGCGGAAGTGATTTATTGACCGCCCCGGGACAAGGATGTCCCACTCCCGGATGCAACGGGGTTGGACACATCAGGGGACCTCGCTATGGGACGCACTACACGTTAGTTGCTCATACTCAGCTTGCTGTCACATTCTTTATGTATTACTCGTTTATAACGCACTGATGGCTTTATATTGAACAGCAGGGTTAGTTTTCAAACTCTCCTGTCTTGCTTTAGGGAAAACATTTTGTTTTTATTTCATGCTTGCTTTCTATTTTAAACAGATTCTGACACATTCGGTGTAGGTTTAAAGAAAATGAATCCTTAAATGCCTCAGTTTTGAAAATACCAAACAGTTTTCTAAGTTTTTAAAAAGGTTTTATATTATTCTGTTATAGCATGTCAGGACTTACAGTCAAAACATTCAGGGCTAATGTCGTTTTGTTTTGCCAGGGCTTAGAAATAGTAAATTCAGCCAAAAAGAGGACAAGAGACTCAGTGTTCTCATATATCATTTATGTTTGTGTGGGTGGCTCCTGGTCTAAATGTGATGCTACTATAGAAATCAAGTAATAAAAGCTGTTTTCCTTCCCATTTGTTGCAGCCTGTTTTAATGCAGAATATTACAGGCAAAAAGGGGATTTCTTTTGTTTTTTTACAGGAGAGTAAAGTTTGTCTTTCTGTGTGTTTAGTCAGGTGAGCTGTCCTTACTCGGAGGTGAATCTGAACAAGGAGGGATTGCTGCCAGACCGTCTTAGCGGCGAGAGACTTGTCACCCTCAGCGGGCCTCACCCGCGAGGACGGCGCCCCGACATTACGGCACAGGCAACCTCAACGCCAGAATACGAAGGAGGCGTAGATTCCCAGAGCAGGTTTGTCCCACAACTTGCTGAAAAATCAGTGCAAAGACGTGTCATTAAGACTCCTCAGAAGCCAACATTCATCCAGATTTTGCATCCAACACTGTGAAGGGGTTCGCAGTTTTAAAGAGGAATATCTGTGTTGCTAGGAAACAAGTGACGGGGGAAGCTGAGCACCCAGGATGCAATAACCAGTCAGAGCCACTGGGTGGAGCTAGTGAGCAGAGTCACAATGGAACAAGGCCTAAACGGTTCGCTTCACTCGTAATTTCCTCACACAGAGCTGAGCTCATGAGGCGCTTTGAGGAAAGTTAACTTCTTACTTGTGTGTTGTTTCTTTAGGATGGCTCCTGTTCCCAAATACCTAAAAATGCACTATGTCAAGGAGGAGGTCAGTGACGGTAAAGGTGAGTAGGAGGAAAAGTTTAACACGGTGAAATGAATGATGTACATCACCCCTTTATCCAGCTGACAGCTCTGTTCTCTGCTCAGCTTCTCCAGAGGCCATCTCCCTTCAGCAGGCCCTCCATGAGTCGGTCTTCTCTCCCGGTATCTCTGCCTCCCCCCCTCACCGGGTTGCTCTTTGCTGGGACAAACACTGCCAGCTGTTGCCTGAAGTCCTGGGGATCACTGCCAAAAGAGTGGCTACTTGGAGCGCTGAAGAGGTCAGCCATATTTACTCGCTGCATCACCATGTGAAAAACAGACTTGCCCTTTATTCAGTCATCCGACATAAAAACAAGCTTTAGTTCAGATCAGGGGACTGCAACCATTTGATCCAAAGAGCTAATTTTGCCCTCGGCCCAGCTAAATTAAATCTGTTTAGAGCCGCAAATGTCACATTTTAAAAAAGAAAACTTTTAATCTTTGATAAATTCTATGATGGGAAATTTGTCACTTTTGAAGAACCGCAACATAATTTTTCTAGTTTTAGATTTTAAAATAATGAAAAACAAAACTTCCAGATATTTGTTGTTTTTTTTTTATTTTGAAAAGTCCATAGTTTTCAAACTAACAAAAAGAAAATGAGATCTAAAAGAATATGACTGATACTTTTACTGTCATTATGCAATTATTTTATTAAAACGGCAAAAACCTGCATTTGTCACATTATATTTAAAATGTTATTAGTCATTTTATGATTTTTTTAGGTGAAGTTTAAAGATGAAGCCTAAGTTAGCCGCAAGAGCCTCTTGTGGCTCCAGAGCTGCAGGTTGCAGACCTCTGGTTTAGATTGATAGCATTTGTGATAAAAAAAAAAGTGTTTTGGTTAATGTGATTCACAGATGCTCTCTCTCACATTAACAACTGAATGTCACTAAAGGCTTCTAAATCACAGTATATGAACATTGACTGGACACGCCGCCTGGACCTGACTGGTGTGTTTCTCTGTTCATCAGGTGGCCGGTTTTGTCAAAGGACTCCCAGGATGCAAAGAGCATGCTGCTACATTTAAAACAGAGGTAAGCACTGATATGAAAGATATGAAATATGAGAGAAGTTCCTGTGCAGCTGATTGGCAGTTTTGTTTGTTAGTGGCCAGTGAGAAACATGGAAGCATGCAAATAAAACGTGCAGCTCTATCCTTTTTTGTTTGAGTTTACTGTCCCAAAACTTGCATTAATTCATAAAGGAAACAGAAATAAATTAGCAATGTTTTAATCAACTCAGTATTTATCCATACATCTGTCAGTCCTTTTATGTCCGACATACTTTGCTGTCCATTCATAATTATATGCAGTTTTCTGAGAAATTAGGAAAGAAAAATATAAACATCTACTCCAAAACAAAGTCAGTGGAGGCTTAAAAGATTATCAGTGTCCAAAGATACTCAAATTATAAATGGATCTATACTTAACCCTTGTGATGTCCTCAAATTGTACTACCCTTTGCACAGTTTTATGGCAAAAACTCCTAATTGATTTCCATTTAAAGAACAGGTTTCTGATTCTTTCTACTGTTTAAAAGCATGTGTTCAGTAACGTCAGCATGTCATGGAACAACAGTAGGGATATTTGATGTTTTTACTGCATTCAATCAAATTCAACCATTTTTCTGTTGTAGGAGCATGAAATTTGTGGTTTATTTATTTTTGGGCGTGCATTGCAACTTTGCAAGTCAGGTACATGTGCAGTTTATTACGGCACGGCAGTGTGGTAAATACAGGTTTACCCCCAAAACCATTGTGCTGTTTGCATGCAACATGTCTGACAGGGATGGAAAGTTATTTTAATAACCACAAAAAGCAGAAATTAAAGTGGACACTGTTAGGAGGCTGGCCACAAGGATTAAATGAACAGTTTTGAAAATTTCACGTTTTAAATGAATAACCACAATGCTCACAAATTAAAGCATTTCTCTCAAGTTAAGAAACACGAGGAACCTAATGGAGAGTAGAAGTACATATGACCTGAAAGTGGTCTACTTTTAGAACTGGTTTGTGTGTTTAGTTTATCACATTTCCAGTGGTAAACCAGCAAGTCCTGCAGCTGTAATGATCGGCTCGTGGACCACCACAAAATAAGGGAGAACGCAGAGAAATAAAAAATAAATCAATTTATTAAACAACTAAAACATGAACTTAATCTAACCTAACCCAAACAATACAGAGTAAAGCAACAACAAAACAAAATGCCAGGCCCAAGAAGTACGAGCCGGGCTGATCAGGAGGAAGAGGCGGATCTTTATAGGAGGAGACCGTGGCCAGCTGTCTCCACTCACCAATTAACCTAGAAAAACAAACAAATCAATTAATACAACATAAACATACCAAACAAAACAGACCTAAACCGACACACAGCGTAGGGCCTGTAGCTCAGTGCACCTGGTACACTTGGTGCAGATGGTAGAAGGCCTACTTTTTTATGCCTGTGTGCAACCAGCACACACCTCACCCTTTTGGTTGAGCTGGTTGCTACAGTCACACTCTGTCTTACACACAGGCACAAAAAAGAAAAAAAAATCTTTGGGCCCTGGCTGTAACAAAGCTCCATAACATAACTGGCAAAAATGTAAGAATTGCATCTGCCTGGAGGTCACTGAGGTAGTTTCCCAGAGGTAGCACTTGAAAAAAACACTTATGGAATACAATAAATTTTGTCGGCAGTCTGAGTGATTGAAGACTAATCACCACCAAAGAACTGTCTCTACTAATTATTAAATGGAAAATAATAATTTATTTGATAAAAAAAAAAAACTGTAATTTGAAGAGTTAAAATACTTCACTGTATTAAATATGTACAAATTTCCATTTAAATAATTGCTCATTTTGAGTAAACCAACAATTCTTAAAAAAAGAATATATAAAAAAGTAGTTGAGTAAATTTACAAATATGCAGTAAAAATGCTGCAGCTGTATGTTGTTGGGTGTACATATATTGTTTTATAAAATAATTGTGGTTTCTCTTTAGCAAATAGACGGTGAGGCCTTTCTGCTACTCACCCAAGCAGACATTGTCAAGATCTTGTCTATCAAGCTTGGACCTGCACTGAAGATCTACAACTCCATCCTAATGCTGAAGAATGCTGATGAAGAGTGAGGCCTGACTCCCTCTTCTCAGGTCCCTCGGCTTCGGTTCAGTCTTCACTCAACTTGGGACATTTTGATGAAAATCATCCAGAACAGGTTAAGGTTGTCATGCTCTGCTGTGCTGCTGCTACAGGAGAGAAGAAAGAGGAAGCCATCATCTCAAACGTCCCGTCTTTCCCTCCTCTCCTCTCTCTATGATGGACAGCACTGACCAACCTGAGGGAGAGTTTTTCATGACACCATGAACATTTCCAAACGTGTACCGTACTTGTTTACTTAATCATTTTTTGTGGGTGGGGGGGGGGCAAAAAAAACTAAAGGCACCTTTGAGGCTTCTTAACATTGTACAGTATGAAATTGGAGTTATTGTCACAACTGTTGATTTTTCTTGTTTTAATCTGAACTTCATAGAAATGGTGCTTAAGCTCGGAGCAGACGGAACAAGTGTTTGTGTAGCTGTTTACGTGGGAACAGACTTTTTCCCTTTGTGAAATAAAAAGATGCAGAAAACAATCGTTAGAAGGTGAGATGGTCTTCAGTGCGAAAGCATGGAGCCGAAGCACGATGTAGTTCAGCTTTTTTCCTGTAGATGGAGAAAGATGGCCGTTCAGCAGGCTCAGAAAGCATGAGCGTTATGTCCGTGTGGAGTTGGCTGGAGTTTGGGTTAAGTGGGGATGGCTAAAACTGTCTGTGTGTGCAGATATGATTTAGTGTTTGAGAAATTTGGTTGTGATTTTTTTTCCCTCTATTCTGTGTGTTGCTTTTACCAGAGAAACTAGCTTTTTTCTGTTTGGTTGGTTTTTGTTTTTTTTTTTATTTCGAGAATGGCCCACGAATATGAATGTTAAACAACTTAAAGTTGTTTATTTCTTGGTTCAGACAACCTCTATCGTTCATAGTTTACATAGTATACAGCTACTAAAGGAGCGTTGCTCCCTAGCAAAGTTTACTCTTGCTCATTTATGCAAAGGCTGAGAATCTATCCATACAGGGAAGGACATTTTGGCAGTGAACTGAAAAAACAAGACTGAATAAATACTTCTTTTTTTTTTTTTTTAGAAAAGAAACAAAAGAACATTGTCAGTGTCTCTGTAAATATGCGTGTACTTCAGCAAGTTGGAATGTGTACATCAGCAACTGTTTATATGCAAACAGCTTTTATTTATGTATTGTAAATTAAGGGATAATGGTACGCTGCTCCGGCTCCGACGTAGCTGTGGCTGTTTGATGGAATGTGTGAATGGGAGAAAATAAATGAGATACACACTGCCGGCTGCCTTCATTTAACTTGGAAATTTCAACACACAAAGATCACCTGAAACTAAATGTGTATCTTTTTTTGCCTGTTATATAGAGCCATAGTTGCCTCCAGTCTTCAACTGCATCACTAAGTTGGATTTTCCTGTTTTCTCTCAGTTTCTCTAGTTTATTGGCATAAAGGTTATGTTGTTTTGCTCTTCAAAGGGAGACATTGCAGTTTTTAATTAACATCTTTAATTCTCTTGAGAGCTACAGTTTCACATTAAAACGTTTGCAGGTCTGTTGGCATTGAACAAAAAGCTTCTATGATGTGCTTGCAGGCACATTAAAATAAAGATGGTGAGCTCGTGTAATTTAATAAAATCTCAATTTGGTAAAAGCCCCAAAAATAATCAGATATAATATGTATTATGTATGTGTAAGCGCTTTAGATGTGGGCCACTTTCTCTGTTAAAGTCCCTAACCACCATGTCGCATTAAGGTCACTGCTCCCCCCCTAATATCCACAACTAATTTGCTGTAAGCGGCTGTGTACACATGTTAACCCACCCCCCTAAGCAGTGTTCAGTGTGGGCCACATCTGGCCCAAATACAGCAGTCTAAAACTCACAAAACCACCTTGCAGTGTGCAACTCAAATTTCACACAAAATGTTCTGGCCCATGCCACATGATTGTATTCACCCACAAACTGGGTTACATAAAACTGACTAATTTGATATGAACTGTTTTTCATAACTTCTAGCTCTGTCCTAACCAAGAAATCCCCCATAACTTCATAACACTAATCACAAAGCGCATTCAGAGGGTGGGACTTTTGGGGATTTTAGGCTAATCCAACTTAAAGAAGAAAAAAATAAATAAAATCAAAATCATCCATATTAGAAATTAGAAATGTAAAGTGAACATTATTTTTGGTCAGGTGGGCTTATAGAGAGTTTTTCTCCTTTTTCCTCTGTATTTACATTAAAGACAGTGGATGATTGCTTTCTCACTAACTTCTTCAAAACACTAGCTGGCCGGTGATCGCAGAGAATGAATAACTGGGCTCGCCGTGGGACTGGCCTGGACCAGCCACAGATTCCCACGACCCCTCCTCTTCACGCGCACACACACACTGACACACACATCGCAGAACAGGCTGCATAGACGCGCAGCGCGCAGACAGAGAGAGACCGAGCAGCGTTGCACCACTTTTACTGTTATTCACTATAAAAGCTACATTTCCGATTTTGCTGCCGTGCTGCACACTGGTTCTAAAAGACAAGGCAGGGGCGGAAAAACGTCTTCTTCTGTGGAGGAATTGGCTTAAAGTGTAGATTAACCCGCGAATCAAAGTGGAGGAGTGGGAGGAATAACGCAACTCGGGATTATGTGTTTCGACCATGCCGAAGAGCCCGTTTCTGCTTGGGATTTACATCCAAAACAAGGCAAGTACCCACTCTGAGTGAATACACGCTTTATTAACGCAACATGAAGTGAATTACTGCGGAGCAACAGTGCTGTCGGTCAGGATTCAGTAAAATGTAACAAACGTACGCGCGTAAAAATACAACTTGAATTTGTCATCATCCGAGTCCCTCTGAATCGTCCTCTTGTGTTCAGACGTGTTTGGGGGGCAAATTAAATTAAGAGTTATGCTCAGTGCAGTTTTCCACAGTGGTATGACTCAATTCCTGTGACTGCAGTGAGATCGTGAAGTGAAATCACAAGATCTTGAACTGGGTCAGTCATTAATGATGGAGAATGAGTGGTCCAATAACAGTTAAGTCCGAGTTATGGGGGCTGAGAGAGGAGCCTCTGTTGCTCCACAGAGACACTGGAGGAACTGCAGAGGGGTTGGCATCTCATTAACTCAGCCACATGTCTTATTAAAGCAGCTATTTCCTGTTGTGTGCAATGCAGAGTAAACTGTCTCCCAAATAAAAAAAAACAACACAAGCCTGTACTCTGCCACAGATGCGGCATTCAGTGCTTTTGTTTCGTCAAACACTCTTTCTCCTCCTCTCTGCTCAGTCTGAGGCCAGAAGATGACAGCTGCCAGTCCAGCCTGCAGCCCCACTTCCTCCCGCTCCTCACCTTTGTGCCTCCCTCCGGCATGCCACAGACACCTGAGGAAAAGCGAAGCCCTCCAGACCAAGCTGCGCCTGGGCTCTGCCCCGGGCGTGTGGCTCCTCCTGGGCGCAGTGGTGGTGCTGGTGGGGATGAGCGTGGCAGTGGCGGGTTATGTTTCCGCAGAGCCCAGGTCTGCGGGGGGACGCGGCACCACCCCCGTTGACAAGATGAAGCTGGCCGGCCCTGTGGTGATGGGAGTCGGCCTCTTTATCTTCATCTGTGCTGCCACGCTGCTCTTCGAGAACCGGGACGAGGTCCTCAAGCGGGAGGTTCCGGATGACCTGGAGGATCTGAATGGGGGAAGCTGCTGGGATGACTCGCAGGAGCAGCCGAGCATCGGCTGTCAGGATCAGTGGGAGGATACAGATGGAGAGCGGGCATCTTTGGCCACTCCGGCCCACATACTCCCCCTCTCTAGCCAGAGCCCTCTGCTCCCCCGTGCTCTGCTTCAGTCCAACCGGCAGAACATCGGCGGACCATCGCCTCCTCCAGATGTAGGAGGGACCGATAAAGAGGAGATGGACAGAAACGGAGAGGAAAAGGGGAGCTCAACTCTGCTGACCAGAGTCCTGCACCACCAGGAGCCCACTCCTCACCCCTCCATCTCCCACTGCTCCGTCTACTCAGACTCCAGCAACTCCAGTGAAATCAACTTCAACATACGGACAGACTCTTCGGAGCTGCCTCCACACTGAAGCCCCGGGTGTCCCGCTTGTACAGTCTGATAAAACATGCACAATGACACATGAAAGGTTTCACATGCAGACATGCGGACTATGCATTCCTAAATAAACCCATTTAATGTTTGCTGGTATGTTTTAGTGCCTCCAAGTAGCGCAGTTGTTCTGAGTCATGGTTCTGTGAAGAGTGATTTTTGTCCTGCACTGCTCTGACTCACCCAGATTTAAAAGCTTGGAGCTACGCTGTTTGATGTCAACTCACCATCTTCTTGTCTTAGAATTCCACCATGCTCAAAAAACCCCCGAAGCCACCACTGGTTTGACCATATTTGGATGCGAGGAGGTTTGCTGGAAAGTTATGTGGGGGCTATACTGGGAGGTCGACACACTCCGTCTGTCCTTCTGTTGCACTGGTCTCTGCAGTGGGTGACTTTTCCTGACAGGACAGGTTAATTTGAGATTTGAGAGGTTGAGCCAGATTAAGTCTAAAATGATCCCTTATCTTATCCGACATGTTGTGTAGTCTTCTTATGTAGGGAAATTGTGTTTTCACCATAAACAAGAGAGGCACATAAGGCCACACTCCTCTCACTCAACACCTACAGCCACGCTATAAATACCAACTGGTGCTCTCTTAACGCGAGCAAGATTGAGCTTTCTTACTGTAATTCAGCATTTTACTTGGATTCCCAAAGTCAGCTCCTTAGTTTTCCTCTTTTTCTCAGATGTGGTGAGGTGGACGGAGAGAAGCGAGCAACATTTAAGAAACCAGAAACATCCTGTAGGGCTGTTGGAGGTTGTTTCTGAAGAAAATCGCTCCTGCCTGTTGAGTAATTGAAGCCTCATTTCAGCCTTATGTCTTCATTATCTTTTCTCCTACGCTTTAATAAAATACCTATCCCACCAATCCTTGGCTTGTGACAAATAGTAAAAGAGAAAAAATAGGGCAAAAACAAAGCAGAGGAAAATCTTAGCAGGTACAATTAAGTCAAAATGAGAGCGTTTGAAACAAGCGAGGAAAGGAAGGGGGGGGAGGTATTTTAATTATCGCCAACATTTTCTCCTCCAGTCTAATTACACAGGGGATCAATCCGAAGGGTTTTATAGGTGTGTTAGGACTGCTGAGTATTTCCTTGTTGTTTGGACCCATGCTGGGATCCTGCCATCCAGATGATGACCGAGACTGAAGTACACAGTAATCTGCAGCCCCACATTTCACTCACTGAGCAGCACCCGTCTCTCTGCTACCTACAGTCGGCGGAGGAGATTGTGTAGGTACATTATGCCGTTTTAAGATTCTGGATGTATATTTCAGTAGCAGGGATGAGATGTCTGATCCTGACTCAATCTTGCAACATCTTAGGCAAAAAGCAGCTCCCTCTTCCCTCAGTGTGAGATGATCTGCTTGCACTGAGAAAGCCGCTGCATTGCGAGGCGATGATAACTTATTCCTTTTGAATCTGACAGTAAACTGACCAGAGGGGAAAATGTCAGCACGCACACGCATGCAGACATCTCTGCAGCAGGGCAGGATTCAAAAAAATCTTCCCGGCACGCTGATCGGTATTTTGTGGCAGTGTTACATAAGTCAGCAGTGCAGGTTTTATGCTGCATTGAGAATATAACTGAATCAAATCCTCTCCTCTCTGAGTGTTGTGCTCGTGTGCGTGTGTGTGCATTGATACATATCTTAGCAGACGGACAGGAAGCAGTAAGCTGCTTAAACCCTGCGCTGACTCAGGACTCCGTTTCTCTGTTCCTTAAGAGAGAAGGAAAGAAGCTGCAATCAACATCTTTTTTTTTTTTTTTTTACTAAAACTCAACCAGCCTGAACATTTTCAGAGTGAAAAAGTGTTTATTCCACTTTTTTTTTTTTTTACAATGGCCTCTTTTAGCAGAAAAAGGAATTTAGTAAAGAGGCAGTCAAATCATAAGCAGCAACACAGAAGGAGATGTTTGGAAATTTTTTAAGAACTTTGGATTTGGAAATTTGGATGTGCCACCAGCGTGTTTATGTGCAACACTGACTCTGTATCTTCTTTAAAACTGCTAATAAACCAAACTCCATTTTCTGATATCCAGGGGGAGAAAATATTCTTTCTGTAGCCAAGATGTTTTTTTTCCCCACTTTCTGATCTTTCAGCAGATCTGCACACGTACCAAAACGTGTATCACGGTCCACAGCCTTTCAGCAGCCATGACTGGTGCCAAGTAAGTAACAAGTCCGCCACTGACTAATCCAATTTCAGCCCAGCTTCCAGTGACTTCAGCAGTCTTCAAGGTGCAGTCAATGGAAGAAGCTTCCTACTGAAAATGAAAGGACTAATATTCTGTGTTTTTGCCATAATGATGCTCACACCTGCTCAAGGTAAGGTGACCCCCCCCAAAGTTTATGCGTGCTTTTATTGTCCTTAAACGGGCCAACACGTGGTTGTACTGGGCATTTTTTAAACACTGACGCAGTAGGTGTAAATCCAATAACATCTTCTCACATGAACCATTTCCCTGCCTGCATAGATTGTTAGTGTCCAACTGGTACCAGAGCCTTATCAATTTCTGAAAGTTATTAAAGAGCAACGAAGGTATAATGCTAATTGATGCATATAAGACTTTATATCCATGCTCATGTAATTTTAAATGAATGAATAGATAGAATAGGTCATACACTTGCATGGTAATCCATTATAGGCGTATATGTCTTTTTTAACATTCAAAACAAAGTACATACAAATTAAAAAAAATCTATTTTCTTCAGTTTAACACTGTATTAAAAAGTGTTAAATCTAATTTGTTAATCAAAATTAACAAAGCCCTACATTAATATTGTTATACCATTACTATTGTCAAAACGAACAAAAAAACAACTATAACTATTTCATTTCATTAACTTTGGACAGCAACCTGTTTTCTTTCCTGATAAAACTGTGAAAGACTTTCCTCCCGAACCCTAAAAATCTATTTTCGCAATCTGTAAAAATCAGAAAAGCATGTTTATTATATGGCTGACTCAGTTCTTCCAGGAGAAAGAAAGTCTGCAAATGCTCACATTTGGAAACAGCAAAGGTTTGGGGATTTTGTTTATGAAAACAGTTGCAAACTAAGCTCTGCCATCCTATAATACACAGCACCTCCATGGACATTTTAAAGAAGAATTTCTGCTGAAACAAATTTAAATGGATGTAATTCAACCTTACCTCTTTAATATAGTTGAATTATCTCTTAAAACACATAAAAGTACACATTTAAAAAGGAAGTCATTGTGACTGATGTATTAAGCTGCATTAAAATGTATCTCATTGACTATTTGAATATGTAGTCAATGTTATAAAAAGGGTAAATCGTTGTTTCCTCCTCATGAACTCCGGCTCACTTCTCTTTCGTCTCCTCGTTCATGTGAATTAACACTAACAAGATCAGAGGGGATAAGGATTGAGTCTCACTGAAAGGAAGAGATTAGTGACATCTTAAACCAACTGTGTGCTAATGTGCTGTTGTTCACTCTATCTTTATAGCAAGTTGAAAATGAAACGACGCTGTCAGTGTATTTAAAATGAAGAGTTAGAGAAGATGAAAGACTGCTGTGTTGTAGTTATGTGTCATGTTAACCAGAACGCGATCCTGCCCTCAGCCTTGCAGCACTCCCTGACTAACTCATGTTATCCACTTAAAGAAACAAATTCCAAACTGCTGCAGAATAAACAAAACATTTTTGTGTTGCTCAAGTGCTAAACAGAATGTGTTGCAGTGCTGGTTTGATGTTCTCCCACTACATCCCAGCTCTTTCAGCACCCCATGAAAAACCTGTGAAACAGGCTGTTACATTACTAATGCCTCCAGACCATTCACTGAATTTGTCAGTGTTTATTTTCTCTTCCCGTGTGTATTTCAGTTCTGAATATTGCCATCTTTATCTTTTTTTCTCCTGCTTCATGATGTTTTAAAGCTTGAATGACATTTTCCAGCTACATTTATCCATGCGGTAATGCTTAGGTGAGGAAGAGGAGCTGCTGGAGCAACTGATGGAGTCAGTGGGTTTAGAAGAAGAGGAGGATTTCCTGGAGTGTTTCCGTTGTGACCTGGGCTTCTGGGATGCCTGCTACACGACTGAAACCAACTGCAGCCATGGGGAGCTCTGCTACACGGGCCGTGGGAAGGCAGGTGTGTTGAATAACACTGCATTTTATCAATATCTAAGCACATAAAAGTGAGACTATAGAGAGTAAATGTGTTTAATCTAAAGCATAAGCTGAATGGCATCGTCTTGTCTCCTCAGCTGATCTGGACATAAAGACTCTGGGTTGTGTAAAGGCAGAAGAGTGTGGTGTGGAAACCACTGTGGAGCTATTTTTAAACAAAACCATCTTCGTCATGACCAAATACTGCTGTGACACACCTTTCTGCAACTCAGCCCACCGACTTCCTATCTACACACTTTCCTATCTCACTGCTGCTTTCTTAACGACCTGGCATTTCATAGAAGCCTTAACGGGATCATAATTAACTGGTATTTATTGGTTTTTGCTGTAAAAAAAAGGAAAGACTGTCTGAAGTGATGCTGAGAGGACTTCAACCATATGAGGATGAAAACATGAACCGGTTTTACAGAATTTTGGTACCCACTAATGAATAAGAAGACACAAGTTAATCATGGCATAAAAGATATCTATTTATTAAATAATTTGCTAAAATACTGAAATAAACTCAATGTGTTTTTTGTTTCACTTAATGCATGGAAATGTCTACAGAGAACAATTGAGGTTTTTTGGCAACACCAACCACTGCAACTGATTAAGATTAATAAATATTTATTTTACTATCATAAAGTTTTGGTCATGTATTCTACATTCGTCTATCCTGACACTTCTTCCCACACTTGCCTGAAACATGAAGGAATTTCTGAACAAAGTGGCCGCTGTGCTGCGGAAACATTTGCTGCAGCAGCGCAGCGGCTTAGCTGTGGTTCAGCAGCTCCCCAGCAGAGGGCAGGAGCTCATCTTTCATGAAACCCTGCAGATCCAAATCTTTGTCCTCCAGGTCAAGACTCAGGAACTTCTCTACCACAGATCTGCACCTAGAAGGACCAGAGATGTTTTTACCACACACTCATCTTTACCTGTACTTTAATCGAAGTAAAGGTCAACAAACCTCTTCGCTTGCTCATCTGAAGAAACTCTGTCTATGCGTTTGATGGGTTTCCCTGTTCTGTAATGTTCAGATGCCTTTAACGAACACAAAAGCAGAGTCAGTCTGTGAGTAAACTTCTGTGCACCTCTGTGTGTGTGTTTACCTCCACTGCTCTGTGTACAACGCCAGCTGGCAAGCCTGCCAGAGTAGCAATGTTGGCAGCATAGTTGGATTGGCAGGTTCCCTCCTTCAGCTGGTACAGAAACACCAACTCATCTCCGTCCACGGCTGTCTCAAGCGTCTAACAAACACATATACACAATTAGGTAAATATTTGAAGTTTCATTAGCAACTGAACTTTTTTTCTGTGGTGTATTGGGGCCCTTACATTACACACATTATCACAGTTCCAGTCAAAAATTGTGTGTCTAGACTGGCTGGTGCTGTAAATCAGGCAACGTTGCATCAGTGTGTAAACTCAGTCAGCATGCGACCCTACCAGAAATGAAAGCAGGCCATTGGTTGGTAGCAGGCCCAGCTGCAGCAGACTGTGGAAGTTTGTGGCAACCAAGGTGTGAGGAACATCCACTGAAGCCTTTCTCAGCCAGTAAGAGATGGATGCAGCTAATAACGACAGCCCATCCACCTGGATGGGAAATCACAAGCTGCTATTGGCCAAACAATTCATTCTTAATTCAGGTTAAGCTTTTTAAACAAACCACCGATTGCCTGATATTGAGCTGCTGTCAGGAATAAACCAATTAACAGGATCTTTCTGCCACTTGGCTTGCAGATAAAAAGATCCATTTACCAGATGCCCTAATTTCTTATTCAACAGTACATGAGAAAACTTTATTGATCAACTTACCTGACAGTTCACCTCTGAAAATGAATTAAAAGCAATTATGCCGCTTTAACATGATGTCTTATTATAATCTATCAGTTATATTAATTAATATTTTCTGCACTGTTATGTTAAATCATTCACAGCTACTTGGACTCTTTTGTCTAACATGCCATCCGGCACCCCTTAGAAGAAAGCGAAGTAGAGGCTGTACTAGTTGTGATCAGCAGGTCAATACAGAAGAATTTATCTGGATTAAAGAAATCTACAAGGGACTGCAAAGACAAAATGGCATTTAAAAACACAAACATTAAACTTGCTCCAGCTCCAGGTAGAGTTTTACTCTCCTGGTTCCTTTGCTGCAGCAGAAACAAGCCATGAAAACTACATAACTTAAATATTAATGCAGAGAACAAGTTCGCAAATTGATGCCTTTTTACAAATCTGAAAATTATGGAGCAGCATTTAAACTCATCTGAATAGTTTTCCATTCTTTCTGACCTTTGGCTCAGATTTTAGTCTTAACTATCTCTAAAGTGAAATAAAAGGCCTTAACAATGTGTCTATTTTTAACCTCACATTTCAGCACATTTTTGCTGCTATCACCTGTCTGCTGCGGCTGAAAACAGCGCTAATTGAGCAGTGAAAATTGATTCAAAATAGTGTAGCTATCACCAGACTGAAACTTGTTACAAAAGGTCTGGAAACTGAAGTGCAAATTAAATTGTCCGACTCACAACAAAGATTTCATATCGTTATCTGATATTAAGATTACTAATTTTTTCCATTTTTACTTCCTCTTTCTGGGTCTTCTTTGTCCCGTTCCAGTGAAACGTGGCACATAGATGAATGAAGTCCTGAGCAGTCAGAGCTCTTCTTCTTCTAAAGCATTTCATTTTCAGCATTTCAGTTGTATTCTTTGTTGGTTACAGAGGTCGAAAATAACAGCTTTTTCTCAGCTAGGAGTCACTTCTACATGTGCTACAGCTGCTGCAGTTTTCTGGCATTACAGTAGGTGACACACGTTGGGCCAGCCCGAGGGTCTGTTTCTGCTTCACATTATGACACTGTGTCCTTATTACAGCAAAACACATGCACTTAATTCACAAAGTGCTGGAAGAACTTTTTTCTTACTGTGTTAGTTCCTTTTCCAAATTCATCGATGAGAACTAATGAGTTGCCGGTACTGCTGTTAAGAGCCTGGGCCATCTGGAAAAGAGAGCAACAAACTGTTATACTACAATGTGTTCTTTTATTGTTTGTGGGGGTGCTGCTTGGAGGAAGAACAACCAGAGCTTTGTGAAAAAAGATCTTAACAGGTGAAGCGTGGGAGCAGAGCTAAAAGACAGCAGAGTGGCAAGGATGTATATTATATTTGTTCACCCATTCACAAAGATGCAAGAACAGTTTGTTTGAAATGTGTGAAGTACCTGGTTGAGGTCAATCATGAAGGTGCTGAGCCCCACAGAAACAGACTCTCGGCCCTTCATGCGGGTGTAGATCCCATCCACCAGACCGATCTCTGCCTCCTTTGCCGGGACGTCTGAGCCAATCAGAGCCATGAACACAATCAGGCCCACCTAGAAAATCAAAACAAACAGAGTTTAAAATGAACTCGATCTCATAAAGACAGTTACTTCATTGTTATCACAGTTTTCTTAATGTGTTTGTTGATTAGCTGTTAATTGTTTTGGGGATTTTTCAAATAACTGAAAGTCAAATTATTTGAAAAGGGGAGATATAAATAATTGAAAGTAAAACAGAAGTCTCTGGAGCAATCAGAATAATTGATTTTGAAAGTAGGCAATGTGGAATGATGAAGATTAAATTTGGGTCTCCTACTTGTTCTTCTGTCTAATAATGCTGTTTATTAGTTTTACTGTGTCTCACTGCAGATAATCACCGGGTGTAGCTTTGTAACACCAAGTAACGAAGATACACGAGCCCCGAAAAGCACCCAATTATTAGCCGTGGCTCAGTTTTAGATATTTCTAATATAAAATCAGGGAACTGCTTTATCAAAGAACTGACACACAGTAAACTGGTTAGTTCCTCACAACCATCACTGATACTGTAATGCTTGTACGCTGTGAACAGAGACCTGTTTGAGGTAGATGCTCTTGCCAGATGAATTGGGGCCAGTGATGATTTTGAGTCTGCCCTCTGATTCAGAGCTCTGGAAGGAATTGGCCACAAACAAAGGAGAGCACAGCTCCAGGAGTGGGTGTCTAGAAAAAATACAAGACAGCCAGGTAGCATCTTCAGCTACATATAAATAATTCATACCTACCGTGGAAGTGCCTACCTGCCCTGTGTGATCATTATCTTCCTGTGGCTGGCAAGCTTAGGTGAGGTGTAGTTGTACTCCTGGGAGGCACTGCTCATAGCCATCAGACAGTCCAGCTCCGCGGTGAGATCTATAACCTACAAGCAAGCACAGTTAATGTCCTAATTAATACAGCAAGCAAAATATCTGCCTGCTGCATCAAACACATACTAATTACCTGTCTATAAGCAATCCTTACACTACTGAGTGTGAAGACTGAGCTGGAAACAGCCTATTTAATCATATTTGACAAAAAAGAGAAAAAAATAAAATACTGCATGACAGATAAAAGGAATTTTAGCTTTCTGTAAATGTTGATTTCTTTTGTACCAGATTAAACTGCAGAACAATAGGAGTGGGAGTGTTCAGAAAGAATAAAAAGGAATCCTTCTCCCTTTTATGGGCCTTAATGTCTGAAACCATTAACCTCTTAGTTCAAAGTGGGTTTTTCATTAAACTGCCAATATGTCTGCGAGTTATTAGGCAGAGTCCAACACAAACCCAATAACATGATCTTAATGCTCATTCTGTCTTCAAGAATAGCACCACTTCCAATAATCTGTCAAAAAGTGAACATCCTGCAAGCTCAGAAATACTTTGGTAATTAAAATAAATATTTCAGTCTAATAGTCTGAGAGGGAATAAAGTTATAGTCTAATAAAATCAACCTACACACGTTTAAAGCTTTACCTGGATGGATGAACCATTTGAGCATGTTTTAAACACATGAACCGGGACCTGCTGAGTGTTGCTCACCCACCTGATGCAGGGAGCTGCTCCTCTCCAGGACTGCGTTCTGCAGCTGCGTCATCACTGCTGTCTCCATGTCTTAATACAGGATGTTCATTAGCAATTAATCTTGAGAATAAGACATGGTTAAGTCGTAAAGATATCAGGGGATAGAAAAAGACCTCGAATGTCGCAGTGCAAGTCTCCTAGGAGGTCGTCTAGCTCTCTGGTTTTCTGGCTGCGGTAGTGCAGTCGGTCCTCTGAGAGAAACTAATCGACATACTCTCACAAACACACAGAAATGAATAAGCAACTCATCATACAGAAATAACACAAGCTCACAAACAAACCATAAAATCAAGCCCCTCCATCTCAAAGTCTTCTTTCTCCACCATACTAGGGAGGCGAGGCACAGAGAGCAGGAATCCAATCTGAAAGGAGTATTAACCTGATATTTAACCACTGGTGTATAGAGAAAGTTTTTTACAAGCCAAAAACATGAATCTGAGCATTAATATATTACATGCAATTACATATCACATAAAAAATGTTTTTGGGAAATATTCATATGTAAAGATCTGACCAGAGGGATGTAAATGACACAGCAGGAGGGGATACGAGGGTCTAGGTGCTCAAGCTCTCTTCTGGCAACATCTGTTAGGAAGTCTGACAGTCCCATCATCCTCCTCTTCTCTGACAGACGTACAGAGTGTAACATGTGCTGAGCTCAGGTCAAACAGCTTAAATGTCACCGTGGTTTATCTATCCACTTACTCTCATCAACTGCAGGATCCACGTTCGGTTTGATGGTGAAGCGGTTTTCTTCTAAGCTGGCTTCAAAATCCACCTAGAGATATTGTTACACTCAGTGGGAATAACTCATCAGTGGTTTAACGAGCACCAATGACTCAGTGATTCATCAATGACTGTGCACTCCAACGCACTGCCATAAAAGCCTGACAATCTCTACGGACATAACGGGGAAGACTCACAACCCGGCTGATGAGAGAGGCGATAAAGTGGAGGTCATCAGAGAACACTCCACTGATATCTCTAAACAGCTGAATGGACTGAGGCAGGTGTCGCACTGTGTCCCTGATACACATGGCACTGTAAACCGTCTGACAAACAAGCACAAACAACATTTTGTAGAAATTTCAGGATTAAACTACTGGTAATTATAGTAATGGTGATTATGGTGATTCCAACCTTGTAGAGGCTCTGCCAGTCAGTCACTTTGGTGTGGGATAGAGACATCCGGCGTAGAAGACCCTATCACAAAAAGATACACACTCATCAATGTGAACTAGCTGTAGGCAGATAACATGATATACTGTAAAGGCTCTGGTGGTATCTGATAACACAGATAAAGTGTGTTACTGGTATGTTCCTGATGCTGCGTAACAAAGCCTGCAGGGTGCTCAGGACATCCGAATTCCGAGGTGACGTGAAGAAACGTATCACTTCCTGCCTCCTGTGTAACACTGCCAAGTCCTGCGTGGGCCTCAGAAACCACTGACTGTCACAACAAAGGATAGCACACTTATCACAAGAAAGGATGTCACACTTATTGCATTTCTGTAACACAAAAGGTTTGTGTAACCGACGTTGTGTAAGTAGATGAAAAAGTGATGAATTTGGAAACAAAAACAAGGTTTTACATTAAAATATGAAGAAATAATATAATTCATTTATTATATTTCATCTATTATGAATTAAATCGAAGAAATAATGTCCTATATTTTGCTTGTTTCTCACCGTAGCAGCTTAGAGCCAAACTTGCTTCGGCAGCGGTTCAGTATTCCTGTGTTGCACAAAAATATCAAGTACTTCATGTAAACACCTTTTAACCACAAAGGGCAATAATGTCCTGAATTTCTATCATCTGAGGTGCACACCATGAAGACTGAGTCCTTCCTTTTCACCTGACTGCAGCTTGTAGACAGATGGGTGCAGATCCGATTTGAATATTTGCAGTACACTGAAACAAATACAGAAACCAAGTCTTCTTCTATGCATTGGAATTTTTTTTTTAAACAAAGATGGATTTACACTCTTTATCATTTTACACAATTTAAAATGTTTAGTTGAACTTATCAAAGTATATATACAAAAAAAGTATAAAACATTTAAAAAAACAAAAAACAAGTTAAATAAAAATTCTGGAAATGAAGCCTCTGTTGAATCAAATTGTATTGTAAAGCTGTACAATTAATTTAGCTGTTTACAAAAGAAAAATCAACATGGTATATCTGAGGTCAGGTCATCTGGCCCCTCAGCCTTGCCTGCTTCACGTTTCCCTTCTCCTCTCCTCCTCATTTAAATAAATGAACAATTGTGAAGCTGCGGCAAAGCATGATAACTTACAATGAACCAGTTTACTTGAATCAGGTGTTTTAAATCAGGGAGATGTTAAAAATCAAATTAAATCTCTTTAAGACCAAAACTGGCCAATTGTTAGGTTTATTAAACCCTTTCATGCATGAATTATTAAGAAACAGTGCCACTTTTTTTTGCATACAGTAATTTACTTCCAGAAACACAAACA